>DWTW01002030.1:0-11639 GCA_018246275.1 Papilio slateri
GTCGGGCGAAGGAGAACACCGCGGGGTTTAGTGGGTAGTCCGGCCCAACCTAGGCCGGGAGTCCCACACGAAGCCGTTCCTGCTGCCCCCGCAGCAGGGCCGGCGAAGTGCGTAAATGCATTCCCCGCGTCAAAAAAAAAATACACTGTGCATGTAGTATTTTAGAGTACGGTCTATTACCGTGTTATTAGGATTGGAGATATAATTTACCTTGGAGACATAGACAACCTCCCAGCGAGGTACGTTCCTACTGTCAGAGAAATTCTCATTTTTTTAGTTCAACGCGTCCTGAACATAGACCTCAATTTATTGTGTCACTCACAGCTACTGTATAGATTAGTCATCTCGCCCGGAGGAACTGCCACGACCTCACAGGAAACTGGCGAGAAATACAATTACTTTTGGGTTTCCTCTGAACAATTAGATGACCTAAATTCAACCCCAGTTCGCTTTTGAAGTTGGAAACGCTCCGGTAGTCTCAAAAATTCTTCTGGTGCTGCGGTTCTTGAAGGGTGGTAGCGCACACGAATATCTTGTATGTCTGCCACCTTCTTCCAAAATGCTTATCTTATACCGTAATCTCATTATGAAGCCAAAAAGGAAAAAAATTGCAAGTCAGCACTCGATCGATAGGAATAGCTTTATCGACAGTTTGATCGCGTCTCACCGGCCTCAATGGCGGCACGTGACGAGGACTTTTATGCGATCTCTTGATAATATTGAACCTAATGATTGCAACCATTATCGAGGGGATGTCAAGGAAATGAAAGATGTGGAGAGCCTTTTGCAGAAAGAAATTACCCCCATGATAATACTACAAAACGAAATCAGCGTAGACAGAATATATAAAAATACACGAAGATAAATTAAAATATGATTATAATCGCCCGTAATGCCATAGAATCGCTTCGGTTACTGAAAGGTAAAGGAAGCGACTTCTATCTTTTTTCTACCTTAATTCTCAATTGGGGTGTAATTGCAACTTGATTACTTTATTGTCGTCCTGTACAAAAATAGCTATAAAGTCATGATCAAAAGATGAAACATTTTCACTGAACAACTGAAAGTGAAATTCAAAGAAATAAAGATGGAATTTTCCTCCATGATACAGTTACCAAAATAATTTTCATTGTGGTTCATTGTATTAATGTTTCTACATTATTTCATTTATATTAATTTAAGATATTACGACTTTAATTAATTTCGAACACCTACAATGGGAAACGGAAGTTGTACGACGATGCGCAAAGGATGAGTTAATTAAAATAATTACCTTAATTGTGTAGTTGATATCAAAGTAATACCGCTTATGCCTTTAAAATTAATTAGTATTGGGCCGACAAATCGATACTTTACTTAAATATTTGCTATAAATATCTGAACATCCGTGCCTTTCTTTCGTCAACTTCACGAAGGGCTGAAAATACAAATCGTGATTAAAGATTATTTTTTAATTTTAATAATTCCTAAACATAGGCTTTCATTTCTTTCCTATGAGCTTTTCGGTGATCTTGGTCCCACCATCACAAGACTAATCAATATAATTTAAAAAAAGTTACTCCAGAACACAGAGCCTAATAACTCTGTGCATTAACTGCTAGGTAATTAGGACTTAATCTGCAGAAAATTAATTTGACCCACGAACAAAAGGAGCAAGTATAATCAGTAAAACTCGTTCAAACAATCTAGTGCAAAGATTTGCACAGCTCTGATGAAATTAACTATTTACCAAGGTGTCTAATCCCTCTGATAATACTTTGTCTGAAATTACAAAACTATTTTAATCTTTAGAAGAAATGTAGAATTATAAGAATATCTTATTTTTACAAATAAATTATGAGATTATTTTTTCTTATATTTTTACTACGGAACACGGACAACCAAACAAAAATCTTCCTCATTATTTTTGACAGAACTGTCAGATTAATTTATTTCAAACTCACTACTTAAATGTAATAAAAATTAAGGCAATTTCCCTGACATCTTCCACTAGGGAGGTTTTTTGGCTTGAGCCAGATAGAGGGAATTAAATTTGGTGAGAAATGATTTCTCTCTCCTGTGTACCCACCATTTTGTTGCCCGATTGAATATTTATATGTATATGTGTGTGTGTGTGTGTGCGTATGTCCGTTCATGTCGTCATAGGAGTACAGTCAGTCGCTTACTGTTTTTTTTTTATATAACTATCGTTTTTTCATTTATCTTTTCTTCTGTTAGTAACTGTTAAAATAAAAATGTGGATAAGACTAACTTTAAAAGCAAATTTGTAGAGTGAAAAAAGAATTTGAAAGCTTAACTTTTTATTTGAATAATTAAATTATACATACTCATTCATGGTAACAAAGAAGTTGAAACATCTAGAATTGTTTTATATAAATAACAAATATACATTGCATGCATTTAAATTTTGATCCGCAAAATGAGTTTTATATAATGTAAAATAAAATAATTTAATTACTTTATAATGATAATGATAATTATTCAACAATCTTATAAATATAATACAGACAAATACGAACTACATAAATAATTTGACCCCAGTTTCGAGATTGTCGTGCGTTTCCGCAAAGGCCTCCCCTAAATTTTACAATTAATTACTTTACTTTGATTTTAAAATACCTTCTTGGCTCTTAACATAAGAACTTAAAATAACATACCCTCGTCTTCTCCTTTGTCTCGAGAAAATTGTTCAAATTACACGCCAGTTTGGAAGCAAATACCGTAAAAGGATATAGTAATGGCAGGAATTTGCGTGGGGCCTTTATTCCGAAATCTACGAGTGGAATTCGTATCACACGGAGTGTAATGCTGTGCCGTGAAATTTCAAGACATTGCCGCGGTCGGATCGCTACATATTTGCATTCCTTGCGTGTATATGGAATACTCGGCCTCTGTGTTTTTATACTAAAATAATTTAGCAGTAGCACTAGTCTCCTAGCAGATAGGTATAGGACAGTTACAGAACTTAAGTAATACTGTAGAACTGTACAATGCTTAAAACCTCCAATGCAGAGTACTTAAATCCTCACTGTAGAATACTTAGAACCTCACTGTACAGTACTTAAAACCTAACTGTAGAATACTTAGAACCTCACTGTAGAATGCTTAGAACCTCACTGTACAGTACTTAAAACCTAACTGTAGAATACTTAGAACCTCACTGTAGAATACTTAGAACCTCACTGTACAGTACTTAAAACCTAACTAGAATACTTCGAACCTCACTGAAGAGTACTTAACACCTCATTGTAGAGTACTTAAAATCTCACTGTACAGTACTTAGAACCTTACTGGTGAATACTTAGAACCCTTGAGGCGACGCTAAATTTGTGTCTTGTCATATCATACACAATCCCACATATATGAGTCCAAATATAAAACTATTAGATTAAATATTATTTAAGAAATTACGGTATACTATAAATCGGACCTTTTAAAACTCAAGTGATAAATTATAGAAGCGTTTTTTTTTTCGACAATTATCTGGGACATTTATTTCAAAACTTTCTTCACGTTCTAAATTGACTTTTGTAAAAGTTCCTTGTCATAATTTCTATATAAGTTCCTTCTAAACGGTCGAATGGATTGGGATGGAACCTAATTTACGCGAAATGAAATATATGTCTATTCTTTTTTATACCTGATTATTGTCACACAATGTATACTGTTTTTTGCTGATATGCCAATACGATGACGATGGAATTTTTACTGGTTTTTTCTATCACAATTTAATATTTTACTGGATCACAAATTAAAATTCGATTCAAATTTAACAACTTAAAATGATGTGTTGAAATTCTATAAGATAGCAGCTTACATGTCCACATAAGTGACCGTGGGCAGATAAAGTATCGAAATCGAAATACCAAGCCTATATTGTACTAAATACAGGCATCTCCTCCTGCTTCTCCTGGAAGCTTATACTTATTAACTAATCTATTGTGTAATAAACTTCTATAGTTCGCCATGATAGTCGTCAAATAACTATGATATTGAGTCAAATTAATCAATGCTGTTCAAAAACATCTGCGCCCGGCCTTAACCGTACTAGATAGCGCCACTGAAAAGTTAGCACGCGTTACCTTTTTTTCTCTCGATAAATACTTTTCTCTCGTGTTATGTATTGTTTTATTTAATGAACCCTAATGTAGTGATAAATAATAAATGAATGAATAGATAATATTCAGGTTAAGACAGATGCAGAAGCACCATCCAGAAGTGAATGTTATTAAGAGATGCGGTATCAACTTAACCAAATAATAACAGTTGATTGAGATCACACACTACTACAAAAGTAACAACAAAGATGCCTCTCCATACCCTTTAAAATGACAACAAACAAATGACTGTAGTAATTTTCTACGCTGGTTCTATTCATATTACTACGACACGGAACATCAAATATTTAATAAGCAAGCAACAATACGAAGGTTGCCATTTAATGAATATTCATAGTAGGCATTAAACCTGCCCACGACCCTGGCAAAAATAAATTACGACGTTGTAAGCTTACTGAAAGCTCATTAACTGCATTATTAATTTTGTACGTTTAAATTTTAAAGATTAAATCAATGCTAGTAAAGCCTAAATAATAAGAACTACGAGTAAATAACATTTACTCGTAGTTCCTTTACCATCTTTTATTATCAGATACATAAACCTTCTTATTTCTGCATTATTCTAAAGTATTGCAAATGATTTATAAAAAATAAAATGCAATGCAGTAAAGATATCAAAAGTCTAACAATGTAATAAAGAAATATAGCATGGAGGACATAATAAAAGAAATATATCAAGTAGTCGGCTTATGTTTTCTCAGCTAATTGGTCCGTAAACCTTTAGTTCCACAGTGTTCCTTTATAATCGGATTAATTTCAATTCATTCTCGTCTGCACATTGCGACTTATTAAGTCCATATAAAAATTGATATATCTCGAACTATTTCTCTTTCACATGCTCGAGCTTTTAGTATGATTTATACAGCTACTTTTACGAATGTCTATTCATCTCAACTTCTCGTTATGATTAGCTAGGAAGACTATTACAATGAGAGATGTGTACTGTCAAGGCTCGTTACAAGACGTATCTTTCCGCGAGACGAAATAAAACATAATCATTCACTTTGCTCCAATGCTCAAGAGAGTTCTTTGATGTCGTCTCATAAGAAACTCATTCGAGCTGAGTGATCACAGACAGACTGCGTGATATGTGAATGTCGGAGTGAATATAACGCGTCTGAGCTAAACAAAGCTTTTCGATATCAAATTACAATGACTCACTGTTGCGATATAAGTGGTTTCTAAATAATATCATCGTATATTACACTTAATAAATGAATTTAAATTACAATATTGTACTCTGCAAAAACTTAGCTACTTTTACTTTTCCTTTACACTACTCTCGTTTCTTCTCTCCGTGCATTTAAGTACTTGGGGTAAAGGTACAGTTTATATTATCTTTTTAATCAGATAACAATAGCAAAAAATGTACATTCACGTAGCCCTTTTTGCAAGTATATTATATTATATATAAAATTAAATGAATAAGAATAAAGTAGTAAATATTTCTATTCTTTACTAAATTTTTTAAAAACCAACAAATGAATGTATGAAAACATTTAACAATATAGTTATAGGTATTGATATAGACATTCTCCATCTTATCTTATCTTTGAATCAGTTAAAGCGAAAGTTATTCGAGTTTTACCAAAATTGCAGAATGTTTCTCATTGCTATTATTTGTGTTCTTTTAATTAATAGTTTTTGGCTTGTTTGCTCGTGATTTTTTTATTCTTTTGTGTTAATTTAAGTCTAAATAGTTTAATATAAAATTTGTTTAAAAATTAACAGTACATAGGAAATAGTAAACTATTAATCACGTATATTTGATTGTGATTGTGGTATACTGTTGATACACTGCTAGTGTGTCTATAAATAAATAAGAAAAACTTGTGAGAGAAATCTTTTTGAAAGGTTTACTCAGGAATAGATATTTTGTATAAAGTTGTTCTATTTGTGAAACCTATGTGTAACGACTTTCGTTTACCGAAATCTGAGAACCACCCGTCTTGACGCCAAGAACGAAGTAAAATGATTTTTTTTCTCTCAGTAGCTAATACCGTACATTCCTTTGTGAAGTTCGAACGAGTCGCAGAATTCCAATACGGCGAACCTGATATCGAAATCAATTTTGGAAATACTGAAAACTCATGTCGATGCAGTGAGAAAACTTGTGATATAAATATTTACTTGGATTTTTTTATAGTAGAAGGTTCATCAATCAAGAGGACATCTGCAAAAGTTAATTAGTTGCAGATGCGTTGAGAATTTTTGTCAGAGAAGGGGATAAACAGAAAAAAGGATTACCTTTTCCTGTCCATCTCCTCCGCCGTCAAATCCTCTTCCCTTCCCATCTTTTCCCTATTAGAAAATGATAGAAAGGGGAAATGGAGTAGGATTAGGCCTCCAGATTGCCTTAGATTGTGTTACTTGAGTATTTTCAGTGCCAATAGTTTAACAAAAGTATCCGTTCTTTACTTAGAACATCCAATCAAGCTTCTTCAAATCTTCGTTAGGAGACCCAAAGAATCTTCTTTTGGTTTGTGTGTGACTTATTCAAAATAAAATTTAATGTGACTTATTGAAAATAAGATTAAGATAGAAACTTTAGCTATAAATTTGTAAAATGTCTACCGTAACAATTATCAAGCCTGTCAAAACTTTCTGTAGCCGCAAAGTTCCAACATAGGAACAATCTAAAAGTCTGCCATAGTAAAAATGTTTGTAAACGTTTTTCTTGAAACTTTTAAACGTTTTATTTTTTAAGATATTTTTGGTCGTAATTTCACGCTGTAATATTATTTCGCAAAAAGTTTCAAAGAGTTTTTGTACTGTACACACTGTACATTGGCTTCGTCAAAATGAGTTAATCCATGTAACAACAGGGAGGATACAGGGATATTTTATACGCATCTAGCAGGTGACCTACTGCACTATTCTGAGAAGACAGGGTTATGTAAGATCGTACTCTCTAAAATCCCCCGATGGCCATCTTCGAGTGCAATGGGACGGGGCTCCAACGGAACGCAGTTGGCGAGAGTGTGCTTCGCGGAATCTCGATCCCGCGACAGTGGTGGCATTGCGTTATTTAAATAAATAAAGAACCGTTTATTGCCATCCAAAAAACAAAAAAGAATTACAGAAGACAAGTGACAAGAAGTGTGTGTGTGTGTTATAGGCGGTGTGAGGTTATAGCTATTGTATGTTAGTAACGAACAAAATTTGAGATACCTTGCGGAATGTTTAAAAAATGTCTTAGGTGTCTCCAGTACAAATGTTTTACGTTTTCTGCAGCAAGTTGGCGCTTCAGCAGTGCTGATTTATGTTTGCCTTTAAAGGTATCAGTGCTCAATTTCTTCCTA
Source organism: Papilio slateri (assembly GCA_018246275.1). NCBI lineage: Eukaryota > Metazoa > Arthropoda > Insecta > Lepidoptera > Papilionidae > Papilio > Papilio slateri. Next base: position 7,421 of record DWTW01002030.1, read on the forward strand.
AGGGGGGGGAGGGAGGTCGTTCCATATTCTTGCTGCAGCAAACTTAAAACATCCCTCATATCGTGCCGATTTATGTTTCATTTATACAAATCACAAGAGATATAAAAGAAAAAAGATACCATAGAGTAACATTGAACAGTTGCGCTATCTATTGTTTTATTGTTTAACTTAAGCCAAACAAAAATATACAATGAAAAGAACAAAACACACACGACATCCAAAAGTTCCCCCAAGAATTTAGCTTCACGTCAACTTTCATTTTGTGGAGAAAAACAAGCTGAGGCAAACATTGTTTTGAAATGAGGTCATAATTATTTTTCGTTGGAGCAACAAATGCCATAACGACAATTGTGAAGACATGAAAGCAGCTAGCTTTAATGTAATTAAAAATTGAACAATTTTGTTGTTAATACAATCAAAATGAGGTTCATGAGTTCTCGATATATATCTGTACGGTGCTCTCATTTTATATTTATCAAGCTTAATGATGAAAAACAATGCAACGATTGGGAGAAGGCTGAATTGTCACATTATCCACATGGGATATACATGATCTTCTACAGGAAATATGCTCCATGCACTACAAATTTATATGTCTTATTGTATCCATCAAATACCTCCTAATATTAAATAGCGTAACCTAATGCGTAGATATATATAATAACTAGCTTTTGCCCGTGGCTTCGCACGCACTCGATACTTATTTTCCTAGCTGGAACTTTTTGTAACTTGATTCCGCGTATAATACTTAGAATAACATAGAAAATATATTAAAAAATTGTCATTGACAAAACTTAATACGTAGGCTACTACGTATTAAGTAAGAAAAAAAAACCGTTCCAGAGCTGTTATAGATGACAATGACAATGACCATGACAAACCAAATTGTAAACGAAGGTTATATTATTCTACAGCTCTGGAACGGTTTTTTTTTCGGCATAAAAGGCACCCTAAGTATTTTTCTAGATCCCTCACATTGGGTGTGCAAAATATCATTATGATCGTTTGTGTCGTTAAGGCGGTAAGACGTTACAAATAAACAGTCTTACATTCGAATTTTTAATATTCATGGTATAGTTAGGATGTACAGGGGTAACAAACATTTTGATAATAAAATAACATAATAATAACCTTACATTAAAAAGTATAGTTCTTTCATATGTAAGGCCAGGAAAGATGTCGGGTAAAATTATTCTCAATAACTATCAAAACTGGTGCAGATGTTATACAGTTTCAATTTAAGGGCTTACAGTAACGAAAGTTCTCCCCGGGATGAACTTTAAGAGAACTTTGCTTCTTGTGACATTGTCAACTAATCTTCTAACCGCCAGCAAGGGGCGTGTGCTCAGAAGACAACATAGCTCATTATTTCATATGAAATTCTATAGAGTATTGTTGTCTTTGATTACATACATTGCTGTTTATAATAGCTTGTATAATTAATACATTTTATAATTACTTTTAAATGGAATATTGTAACAATTGCAAAACACTAAGTTTGGATATACAAAATAATCTTTTTCAATAATAATTTAGAACGACAGTAAATAAACGGTACATCTAAAACTGTATTTAATATGTGTATTACCAAAATAATAAGATATAAATATCTTGAGTAAAAAAAATGTAATGAATTTAAGTAAAATACATAATGTAATTTTTTTTTTTGTAAGCATTTGGCTTACAAAAAAAAAGAAATCAGTATGTCTTTTTTCGTCAAATATATTATAATAATAGCGACTGACAGGCGTGGCCCAATAGTACCTGGCAAGATATATGATTCAATGATACTGGGTAATTGTCTTGATCTCTGTCAACAGCAGTCCCTGTCACCCCCGTGAGATATGGGCTGGCACGTGATACGTTGCTAATTTCGCGACACCCATTCATTTAGCGATCACGAACGTGAATGGGAACGGACAGCGTTCGCAGGAAGCGTACACAGAGTACATAGCATACATTATTACACAAATTACTTTTGAAAATAGGAACTATAATTAACCACGCCCGATAAATTACACTTCCCATTATGTGTTGTCGATGTTGAATATTCGATTTTAAATTAACCGTAGAAACAAAATAATACAAAGCGAATTGAAACGTGCTAGTCCCTAATGTTGAATAATAATTCAGAACGTTCAAGAGTGTAACTTGTTGCTCGCGCCGGTCATCACGCTCTAGCTCAGAGCGCAGAGCAAAAAGTAGAGAACAGGGATTTCAGCGCAATTCAACATATTCGCAGACGTCTGTGGCTACCAAGTATACTCTAAATAGAATAGACACTACTGAGAAATGCTTGCAGTTTCGTTGCTTTAATTTTACATTAACAACGTTGCTTTCGTGTACTGAGATGAAAGTAAACTCTTAAGTTTATTTTACCAAACAGGGGTAAAAGGATAGCACAGAAATTCACTTTTTTACCAATTTTCTAAGGCGCGAAGTATGGGACAAGGGATGAATTTATCGTCATACCTGGAACAAATCAAATAACAAATTAAAAAATTACGGCAGAATTATAGAGTCTCAAATGTACTAAGTTGCTTTAAGTAATATATGTACTTCTTGATTTATGACAGAGATAGGTGGAGGCCCAAACATCTTTATATTCATATTTATATTTATTCATACTCATCCAACTGTTCTCTTAATTTACATTTCCTTCCCAAAAAATGTATATTTATAGAATATAACTTTCGTTTTAGTTACTTTGCTTTTTACTGAAAACCAAAACGCCGTTAAAAAGCGTATTAAGTACGGGGTGTTATAAAATACGCACCGATACGGATTTTAAGACACTTAAAGATTCATAAACGTAAGCTTCCCACCTCAGTTCGGGTCGTAAAGTTAAGTGTAATGCGTCTGAATATCGTATTACATACGTATTATACGGTAACTTGGAGCGTTAGGTTGTCTTTCTACACCTGGTGACATGAATAAACTGCGCCTTTGTGGTCTAATATTAAGTTCGGCTTGTTTATATTGTTGCTTCCCGCGACGTCGGAGTTATGTCGACATGTTCTGTTACGTATAATACTGCTTATTATTCTCGCAATTTGTCGTCCGTGATTATCAATATATATATTATCAATTACTGGACATAAGTCATAGAAATAAGTTCTCAATGAGTCGTAAGTGTAGCTGGTTCGAATGGTAAAAATTTAATATTATAGAAAGGAGTAACTATGACAATGAATTAAAAATCGATCAATGGTATATATTATTATAAGCTACCAAACCTTTATCTATTTCTGTGTGGTTGCGTCACGATCTCATAATATATAAATGGCTGCCAAGAATGATGCAACAAATATTTTCCATACTAGACCAACATAAGATATCCGACGTGTTAAATTCAGCACAGAAATACCGATGATTTTTTTTATTAACGATAAAGCACGTCAATGTTCCGTTAACCTTCGTGTGTTTTTTCTCTTAAATGTCGGAAAATCAAATTTGTCAAATATCAATACTGTATTTTCGTGGGAGGCAAATATTATTGCCATATTGAAATGTCTATCAAACTGCTATGATAAGGTTGACTGACGCTTTTCTGCTTTATAACCAATGATATTCCTTTGACACTCTTTTTTTTTGTGAAAGTAAAAAGAGAACATTTTATCTTGAGTTTTCTAACAACTATATATATGGTTGTAAAGGTATATTACATGTCCAAACATGTTCGTACAGATAAAGACTTTAAATTGTTGTTTTAAAAATAGATAAGTTAAAACTGAAATGGCCCTTAAATTGCAGAATCTTGTTAATTTAAAATGATTTTAATTTCATAAAGCGTTGCATAAGCGTGGTAAATACAGATATTGTTTCATTCTGAAAAAGGAACAAGTTAAATATTCAGTTATTTGTTGTACATAATAAAGTTTTCAAAACAAGTACGTTATTAAGTTTCTGCGAGTGTATCTTACAGATTTAATAGACAATACTATGAAAGATGGAGATTGTAAACTCAGGCGGAAGTTGAACAAGTTTCTGTGCATGCCATGCCCTTCTCGTAAATTGAAATGGATACCGAAATATACATCTGCCTTGCTTTGTTATTAATTAATCTTTGTGCTAACTAACAAACAAACATTTTACTTTTCATAGGATAGTACTGTTGATGTTTATACTATACATTTGATAAGCCTTTATAATATACTAGTGGACCCAGCAGACGTTGTCCTGCATGAACGTTGTCTTGCTTGCGGGTTCAGCTTAAGTC
>DWTW01002031.1:0-11638 GCA_018246275.1 Papilio slateri
CATAGGGCGTGTGTGAATAACTGTGAGTGTACACTGCCAAAAACATTCACCTTAAAACATGTTGTCATCTCTGTTTTCTTTTATAGAGAATGAGAGAGATAACAGCATGTGTTATGTGACGTTTTTAGCAGTGTGGACTCACGGTAACTAACATGGGAAAAAATAAATAATGGCGCAATAAAATGACATTTTATAAAATGTAAATCGTACCTTATTACATTGTAATTACTTCTAATTTTATGTTACCATAGAAGCGTGTTTTATTTTAGTTCAATAAATTACTTTTCATATAGGTACTATTTTATATTTTCTAAGCATTCGATAGTTTTGTATCCGAATTGCCATCTGTTGATCGGAGGACCAATGTCAAGTCATTTTATACGAAAAACTAAATTTTTTCAGTTTAGAGATAGATCATTCCACTCTTTAAAGTTGCGCTTTACCTATCTTACGTATTTATAAAACTTCACATCGTTTAACTCAATCTGGGTAGTCAGAGAGGTCACAAATGTAACATAAGAATAGCCTAAAACTGTAAAGAAGTTTTACATGTTATATTTTGTACATAACGTTTGTCAAACAGAGAGCTTCATTACATAGATAGAAAAGGTACATGTTTTGGCTACAATTTTTTTTTAAATATAACTGTATAATATTTGTTAATAATAAATATTTAAGATATCATATTAAGTAATGAAATTATGAAAATAAAAATATTTGTAAAACTGAGTGGATTTATTGCTATTTGTTGTTAAAAATTGAAAAGGCCATATTTTTTTATGGAACAAGGTGGCAAAGGAGCAAGCGGTTCACTTGATGTTTAGTGACCGCTACCCACAGGCATCCGCAACAAGTAATGAGTTGCAGATGCGTTGCCTGCCCTTAATGGACAGACGATAAATAGAAAAAGATATTTCCTCTTCCTATCCATCTCCTCCCCCTATCAAATCCTCTTTCCCTTCCCTTTTTCCATATTAGAAAAGATTAGAAGGAGAAGAGAACTTGAATCGAGCCCACGGCACGTTACTTGTCACACTATACACAGAATACTTCTACTGCACACCTGTCTCGTAAGGTCGTGATATTTCGGTGTTGCAGCCGGCCCATCCGTACGTCAGAAAAACAAATATATCCCCGGGGAACCGCACATTTTTCGGGATATACGTGCCTATCTATGTCTATGCCAAATTTTATCAAGATCCGTTCATTAGTTCCGGCGTGAAGGATAACAAACATCCGAACTTACACATTCATAATATTAGTAAGGTAACGTCGTGGCTCACGTTGCGTATTTAAATTGTAATTCATATTATTCGTAAAACTAGGACACTCTCAGATTCATTCCGAAGCATTTTTAACCCAAAATATTGTTGAAGGTTAATTTTATTTTGAAGGTTAAATTTTACTTAGATTTAAGTACGAGAATAAATAAAACGAGTTCCATCGCTTGGGTTATTTTATTATACATACAATAATATTATTACCTCGACAACAACACGCTTTGTTACCGGACCAATGCTCCAAGTTAAAGCTCGTCTACACCATTCTTCGATTTCTCACAAATTGATATATTTTGCATTCAATACATCGACTAAATAAATACAAAAAATCGGTTCAAGTCTAATGTACAGTCGAGACGACTGAAATCGTTTTTTTTTTTGTCAATCGTATAACCACGTGACTTGATAAGTGTACCAAGAAAAAACAAAATTTTACAAAAATAAAACAACGTTTAAATCAAATATAGATAATATCGTCATTAAAAAGTATAATCATATTGCTACAATCTCTATTAAACGTTGACAGTCTATCATCAAGAGGTTTGCGATATTTTGTAACAAAAAAAATATATAATACAAGAAAAAAGCCTTAACATAAAATTCATGATTTGAAAATAATGTTTAAAATCGGTTCCTATAAATAATCGAGTAAATCTGGTTATCCATTTGTTAATTCGTGTCAATATCCCTTAGTACAATTACATTTGACAGCCTTGTCTTGTCCATTTAAAGCAACTATCGGAAGCCGCGAATTGAACGAGGTAAATGTCAAAACTTTTTGATTTAATTATTTTACATTTTTTAAGATTTTTACATGTTTTAAGGTGAATGTTTTAATTATTTCCCATCGATGTAATTTGTAGAGTCTGGCTAGTGAAAGTTGATACTGAAAAAGCGCGGCAAATTTACAAAAAATAGTAAGACAACCCCAGCTTACAAAAGAATACTACGAACAATCTATTTCGATACTATAATATTTAAATTTTTCAAATTCTTGGTGTCGAAAATAGGTTGTTGTGGATTTTTTTTTAATTTGCCGAGCTTTTGCAATATCAACTTTCTTTAGGCAGACTCTAAAGATCCATTTAATATTTCTTGTTCTCCATAGAGATATTGCACATAGACAATTTTTATTCATGGTACACCTACATCAAAGACTATCAAATGCCATAAACAACATATTATTTATTTACATTTTGTTTGTATAAAATCTTCACAGGTTAGCAATATGAGTTATACAAATTGATGCACACTTACACAAAAAAATAAGTTAACGCTTTGTTGTGACAATATGGTGAAGCCATTTTACATCGGACACAAATCAATTAGTCCTTTTTTAATCTGTCTGCATAGAGTCAGTATCGGTGCGGTAAGTATCGGTATAAATAACATCGGTTATTAATTATTATAATTATGAAAGTAATCGTACACCATATCGTTATGCCAAGTGTGTGCCAACGTTAGCATTCAAAATACCGCGAGCAAAAATGGCATCGCGTCTCACATATTGACGTACAAAATGCTGGCTCACAACACAAAATACTTTTGTTGTACTTATACGAAAGTTCGGAACACAGAAACTCGACAGAATACTAAAATAACCAGGAAATAACTCGTCACTTAGTATACTGCAGCAAATTTTCGTTTTATTTTGCCGAGAACGAGCCCTTTCTTTTACAGCAGTGTTTTTCAAACTATAGAGTGTTGTTCTAACCGTTAGGGGGTCGCGAAGCCCCAGTAATTTAGAAAAAAAATCATACATTAATACAAAGTAATAAAAATAAAAAAGATATTTGTTATTTGCTTATTTTAATTGGGCGATGTAAGTAAATGAAGTAAAAAAAGACTGTTTTAGGTAATGGTGTTACAGCCGATACCTAATAAACGAACGTAATAAAATATGTTGTACGGATTTTATATTTTTACATAAGATATAGTGGCAGGTCGCGGTGGGGGTCGCGAAATAATTTTACGTACTAAAAAAGTCGCGTCATAAAAAAGATTGAAAAGCACTGTTTTAAAAAATACTACGCCACAATGCCCTAAAGACTGTCAGTATTTACACTTATTTTATTTCTATTTTGTATACTTTTTTCCAGTACATTGTATTTTTATGATAAACATTTTCTTATCAATTGCGCACGCGTGAGAGTCGTAAGTTCTTATAAAGTGAGCTTCTCAAATGAGTACAATTCAGCGGTACTCCGTCAGACAAGCTTCAGTCGCGTCACAGCCAGCGTTGCCAACTTCCTGATTTAGCGGCAGAAGAAATATTTTTAAAGACCATCGGATTTTTGACGGGAATTAGTTTTATGTAAAAAGAGATGGATATTTAAAGAAAAGCTTAATCGGGGACGCCAAAATGACTTTTTTTTTCGTTGTCTATAAAATAGGCGCCGAAAACGTCCTAGCCTTCAGGCGCCTCTGAGTTTGACGGAAAATCCTAACCTAGCTAGCGAAATTTTAAATATATTGTTGGCAACACTGGTCACTATCTCTATCATCGAACGCTTGATTGATCAAAATATTATAGCGTTCAAAAGAAATTAAAATGTCTCATGTCATTGTTCAGGTTTATTTCTCTATATTTTTTTTTATTTATTTAATATACAGAAACAACACTGGGTCTCATACAAAAAACCTCCATTTGCTTTTATTTACTTCGTAATCAAAAAGTCAACATTGCTGCTTGCGTTCTAAAACTTTCTACAAAACTCCTGTAGCACGCTCGTTCGTATGTACTAATTACTTTGAAATTGTCATATAGATATGTAAAAACAGTTCTAAATATATATAAAAATCACTGATTTGTGCTCGATGTGCGTTATTCATACGATACTGGTTTTTGAATAATGCTGTATATCAATCAATATACGCAGACTATTTCTATTGTATTGAACCTGGACCTATACCTATATACTATAAAACAACACAGCATGTTGTTTCTCTTTGCTCCATGCAGACAAAATGATATCGAATAAACTTGATTATATAATACAGAGATATAAAACGGTTTTGTTTCGGTTTGTGCGTGCGTCATTGTAAAGTTAAATGATATAAAAGTTAAATTTATTTACCGACCATTAATATAGAGACTTCCTGTTACCATATTATATACTGGCAACACAAATTTGACAATACTATATCCTAAAATATGTATTATAAATAAAATGAGTATATAATTAACTGTCAAGCGAGTTAATGTTACCAGTTACAACCAGTTAACTAGCTGTCTTAAGTGCGATGCGACGCGGCGCGATACTATGCGACCGGATACGCAATGCGTGATAGATTATGACGACAAATACTTGATATTTTCGCGTCGCGTCGCGTTGCGTCGCGTACTGCCGCGTGTGTCGCTCACCTAGGACAATTGGTTAACCGAATCCTGATTCTTAGAATACAACAATAATTGTGGTATTAAAATAATTTAACCTTAAATAGCCTAACATTTCAATGTTCAAGAGTCACTAGTTGCATATAAAAATGTTCCAAAGTCGCATTTCAAATATCAGTGAAACTGTACTCTAAATACAAATGTCTTATATAAAAATACAAACATAGTTCACGTTGAATATGATAACAGGATTCCACGGTACACTACGAGCTAAAATATTGTTAATACAAAAATCATTGTAAAATCTTATCAAAATGCGTGCGCACCCCAACTAATATTGCTCGAGCAAAAAATGCCTAAAAACCAATAATACAATATAAAAATATATAGTATATATATCTTTTTTAAATTAAATTACATGACTTATGAGTTGCTACGCCATTTAAGAGAAAATCATATTGTCTTGTGTAACGAAAAGCAAATTTTTAATATCTAGCCGGTACAGAAAATAACCGGTTTTTTTATACTTTTTTTTAAGTATTGTTGTACAATATTTTATCTATATTTTTCTTGACTTGCGCAGCGCATGAACACTTATTAAGCTTAAGACTAATAAAAAACGAACAAACAAACAGAATGTTGAATTATTAATCAAGCCAAAATAGTTTTACCTGATTTTTTATACCAGTATAAAATGAAAGGTAATTCTGTTCTTTACACTTTACCGCTGACAAAAAAACCGTATTTATTTTTTTAGTAAATTTACATATTTCGACTATGGTTTAAGTCAAAATTCTGTTCATTTGATAATTTAATACAACTTGGCTTAACTAAATAGTAACAAAACATAAGAATAACAAAGTTATTTTTACGAATTAGTTTTTGGTTTTTGGACATGCCTTGCATTGCTACATTATGATGTACATTTTGTATCTGTGCCGCACGAGCTGCCCCCTTGCTTTGCGTTTGGCGCCCATTCCGAATGTTTAAACAAAATGGCAGTTTAAAACTCTTCGGCGAAGGTTTTGAATATAGATGGACAATTAGTTACATTATAAAATTATGAGTGTAAAATATTTTTTTCAATATATACACCTACAATTTTTTTCTCATTCATTAAGAAATATATAAAAAAATATTGCGTTTAAAAAGTTTTACAAAGACAATATTAACAAAAAAAATTATGGTAAGAAGCATCCGAGCACTTATGTGGAATATAGCAACACTGAGGGTATCATAGACAACAGAATACTTCGATACACCCGCTTGTATAAAAACATTATCTGTACCCTGATTATTACATTTACATTGTTATTACATTTACTATGTATTACATAACAGATGTATAGAAATGAAAATAAAATCCACCAAAATAACGCCTCCCCTCTTCTATAAAATTCTAAATTAATATCAAACAAGATAATACATCGGAAATAAATAAAAATAAATAAATAAAAAAATGATCAACTAGATTTTTGATCTAAAATCACAAATTAATAACCGTTAAGACATTTCACTGAACTAGAAGAAAATCGCCCTATTTACTTCTTTAATTATTCCAATACAAAATACATGATTTGAATAAATAAATACCTTGAATGTATCTTACATTGGAACAAGAGAAGAAAAACATACTTCAATTTCCGTTCATAGTTGCTTATTCTCGATCTGTCATGTTACAAGATGGCACACCTCTTCTTTCTGCCGCTCCTGTGGTCCGGTTTGATGTTGATTCTCTCTGCCTCTTGGAAGCGGCGGACCAGGCGGACCAGTTCGTGGAACGCTTGGTCCACATTCATACGGGCTTTGGCACTGCACTCTATGTAGGGCACCTTCAACTGCCGCGACAGTGCATGGGCTTCGTCTAGCGAAACCTGGTGCAAATGTTTTCTTATTAAAACACTATCCACATTCTTGTGAAACACATTTTTGGTCATCATATTTGAAGGCTAACTTTTAGAAGAATTACTCCCAGTTTCTGAAGAGCTGATCAATGGAAAAATTAGTTAGATACCTGCCAAATGTCCGATCAAATATCATTTTTCGTTTAGAAATTGAAATTGATTTCACTTGACGGGAGTTTAAGTTGAATGAAAACAAACTTTTCAAAAGCCGGGCGTTAGTACCTAACCCACTGGTGGTCATAAAACCCTGGCCCATGACTGGTACAAAAGACTAGAAGACAATTTAGTAATCAAGCAAATACAAATATAAATATAAGGTGTATCACATGATACATATTGGGAAGTATGCACAAGAACCACATAATTTAATTGCTCAATTTCAATTTTCCTTTTAAAAGCTTTATCATACTACTAGGCTCCACCCTTAAATACATATTCCTGGCAATCAAATTATTACTACTAAATTAACAAATTATTACTACTAGTTATTACTAAAAACAACATAAATCCTACATACCACTCTCTGATGTTCCAAATCAGCTTTATTCCCAACCATGAGCATCGGGAACTCATCGCGGTCTTTAACGCGCAGGATCTGCTTGTGGAACTTGTACAGCTCGTCGAAACTGGCGTGGTCTGCTACTGAGAAGACCAGCAGGAAACCTTCGCCGGAGCGCATGTACTGCTCGCGCATGGCGCTAAACTCCTCCTGACCGGCCGTGTCTAGAACTGACATATAAAACTTATTAAAGTCTTTTGCCAATTTTCTGAAAAGTGAGTTGTCACCAGATTTTGACAAAGAAGGACCGGGAAGAGGAGAGACTAAGAGGGGGTTGGAAAAGGAAGGGTATTGGGCTGTTAAGTGTTAGTAGACAAATCTAGCATTCGAAGGAAGCACTCGGGTTCTTCGGAATCAGCAAAGGTTTGGAACAAGTTTCTAGTTCAAAGTTATTACGCTATAACTGCTAGTACAGTGTATCATTAAGATTGCATCAACATTAAGTGATTTATTCTCGAACACTAGTTTTAGATGGTTAAAAAAATTAATGTAGAGAAACACAAACATGCAGTGAGTTCAGCTGATGTGATATGACTACTGCTAGAAGCTGGACCCTCTGTATTTAAGGAACATGGGAGTATGTCAAGAAACTGGGGAGCACTAGTATAACTGGTGTCGAGACCATTCATCAAGCCAATAAGGTATCCATAACTCTATTGGTTGTTCTGGATGTCGCGGTGATGGTAATCACCTCGCACCAGGTGAACTGCTTCTCATTCACTATTATAATATACCACAGAGGACCTTCTCTTAAAATCAGGAGCGGACTGTGGGGCCTTGGACTAATAGTACTTGGGACCCATACCTAAAAGAAACAACATCTGCAATTTTTTAGTACAGAATATAATCGGATAACGAAAAAAAAATTAATTTGTAGCAGTGAGGAATATAATTGGACAATGAAAAGAAAAACGTAATACTTGGGGACCTCTTATATTCATGGGGCGCATCCATCCCAAGGCAGATCCGCCCTGCGCAAAATACCTTTTAAAGCAACCTTTCCAGGTACTATTGATTGAAAAAAGTGTTTTGGAGAGTTCTAATCTAAAATGAATAAAGTCTGTAAATTTAAAAGGTACTCACTATCCAACTTTGCTGGGACATCGTCAATGACACACTGCTTGGTGTAGCTGTCCTCAATGGTGGGGTCATAATCTGTTACAAAGTAACTCTGAAACATGTTAAAACACAAAATTAATGACAAGCTATTTATTTTTCTTAAATGACGAGTAAAAGTCTAGAAATGGTCAAGGATGGGTGGGTCTATTTCGGATACTTTCAGATACTAAGGCACTAAGTGCACCAAACAGTAATAATACTTCAGACTTCGTAGTGGTGCTTAATCTGAAGTATCTGAATCACCAACAACTAAAGGACATTGCAGAAAGGAATATCCTCAAATTTAATCCTATTCGTCTTATCAAGGATTACAACTGTTCAGAGTTTTAGTGCAGAAGAAACTTTGTAGCAGATTAACTGGCTCACAGATAATACAAAACACTAGTAAGATTCCTGCAACACTTCTGAATGTTGCAAATTGTTTTAAGTAGCTGTCATTTAAAATCATGTAAACTGCCAGTGCAAAGATCATAATCAACATAATCAAAAATCCTGAATACACATCCTAGAACCTTCACCAATGCAGTGGCAAAATTCATCTTTATTAAGTTTATAATTCACATAGTGATGTGAATTATAAACTTAATATAGATGATTTTTTTTTATATTTTAAATACTTTTCTTGTGGGCTACAAATAGGCTAGTTTGAATGATGAAACACCACTGCCTCACAAAAGACAGGCTCGTCAATCCTCTTTCCATCCCCATCCTTTTCTTATAAGGAAAGGATTGGAAGAAGAGAATATGGCAGGGGAAGGAATGGGTAGGAAAAAGATATAATCTTCTCCTAACTATCCCCCCTATGTCCAATAAAGGTAGACAATGTATCTGCAACTCATTTGCTTGTTGCCAATGCTTATGTGTAACAGTCACATAATATCAAGTAAACCGCTTGCTTCTTTGCCACCTTTTTTGTTTAAAAAAAAAATGCTGCTTTTTTCCTCTATGACCTGTTACCTACAAACTGAGAAGTCATGGCATGTTTATTAATGCCCATTTTTTTTTATTTACTGTGAAATTTAGGACCAGCTTCACAGACTATTATACCACAGTATTATGTGTAACCATGAGTTCACACTGCTGAAAACATCACATAAAACAGGTTGTTATCTCTCTCATTCTCTATAAAAAAAAAACTGAGATGACAACATGTTTTAGGTGAATGTTTTCAGAAGTATAAACTCATGGTCATGGTACTTATTAGTCATACAACATAAAGCTCCTATGGTTGTTGATGTTCTGAGAATTTTGAGAACATTATGGACTGTGTGCTATTTCAATAACAACAACTAACACCAATTAGAACAAATTTTATGAATACTGTTTTATCTTAGCCTCTAACACCAATAGTCTGTGTTATAACACAACAATATTGGCATCAGGAGAAATATTGTAAAGATACTTTATATAGGTTCTTGAACAAAGACAGCCACAAAACTACCACTAAAGTCAACTTGGTCATCTTTAAGAGTAATGATCTCCTATAGAATGTACATGAATAAAATATTTCATAGTACTACAAAATGTACCTGTGAAGTACAAGCTTAAGCTTATTTGGAATGGTTAAAAGAAATGTTAGTAAGCTATTTCCATAATCTATTAATATTTAACTGAAACAAGCTTTTCTCCTCAAAATAAGTCAAGCCATTTAGGCTACAGGAATGGATGGATATATATATATATGGATATATTAGTATGGCCGAAGTCCATACTGTAATAGGTTTTGGCTGTAGTTTTTTTACAGCTGCCTGCCTGATGCAAACCCTTCTCAGGCATATATATAAAATATTAGTAGATTATCGAAATAATATACTAATATTTAATTTAACCATGTCCAAACAAGTTTTTTATTTACTGTTAATATATAATATAACAGTTATAATAAAAATTGAGATTAGCTAATTCATTTTTTAGTAGATAATAATATTTTTGATTAAAGAATTTATGTATATCTGCACAATAAAACACCCCTTGGTGGTTAAGCATAAGAATGAACTTGATTGAATATTTCAGTGTAGTAAAAATTGTAGGGTAAAAATTTGAAACTCAGGCGGCAGGTTTGAATTGCTGCTAAACGTATTCATTGTAAGTTGATTGAGAATCAAATCTGTTATTTGGAATCATACATAGAAGTAATTTGTTGACGACTGAACTAAAGTTTTCTCTTTGTAAACAAATATCCACAAATGTTATTTTCAGGATAACAAGGTTACATTGGTATGATATTTCTTTTTGACTGCCTTTCACTTGTAAAAGTTGGGTCTATATGTAAATCCTTCAATCACATTACTACTTCCCAAGAAAGTTATAATTTTAACAAAGTGAATCTTTGTGTGAAGTGAAGTGAAATTTTCTTACTGTATTATCCTTGAGCCCTATTTCAATTAATTCCAAATAACTTAATAAAAAGTTAAAAATTACAAGACCAATGATGACGCTAGTGGGCGGAGTCTGGATTAAGACCTTGGTTTATTACTATCCTCACACACTATTAATAAGTATGATTGTATTCAACACATTTAAGATAAACACAAGAAAATACACTATTACTAGTGTAAAAACCAATAGAATAGTTACAGTTAATTCATAAATATCGTAACAGATTAGATGTAGGCGTAGTTCGAGCCGAATAGGGAGATTTTCACCTGAATAAATTGTATCGTAATGGCACTCTTATAAGGTATTAAGGCATACTATTAAGGTAGTAGTAGCAATAGGGACCATTATCTTTTTCATCTCCTTTCCTTTCCATAAAGGCTAGAAATTTACTGCCTACTTAACTCAAGGGTTGTTGTGGTTGATCAAGGGTGTTGGTGGTCATTTAACATCAGGTGAACTGCCTGCTTCCGTACCTTCATCAATAAAAATAGATTTTATGGTAATGGTAATTAGACATTTTAAATTGTACTAATATGTACCTCATTAGTAAATGAACTTATACATATTCCCTTGCATATTCTGGTATGGAACAATAAAATAAAAAGCTATTATTCAGCACAAGAGTTTATTTAGTTTATTGTTAACAACTTAAGGTAGGGGGGTGGGTCGAGATTATTTCTTGCCGGCGTCGTAGCCCGGCATGACTGCTCGCAACGCAGCACGTAGTTGTTCGTTCACATTCTCCGAAGACGGAGGCTCTTGAAGACCACGTCGGCAACACGGACAGCACTTTGCGTTGCTCTTGAACGCCAGCTTCAGGCACGCTAGACAGAAGTTGTGACAGCAGGGTGTAGTGATAGGGTTAACCGCGACGTCTTGACAAATGATACAGAGGAAAGCCTGCGTAACGTGCTCAATAAATTCTTTTTTACCACTATCATGGCACACGTTGAGGCACTCCTTCCACAATTTGCTATTCAAAGAATCCGCCTCAATGGCTTCCTGCACTTCCGGTGTCAGTATGTTGCTGTTTATTTTTGTGTTTTTGGTATTAGGACTT
>DWTW01002032.1:0-11638 GCA_018246275.1 Papilio slateri
AAACAAAACACCCGTAAGACACTTTCCTTAACTTGGGAAACGAATGCGAAATGAAAAACTAAGTATTTTAATTGAAAAGACGGCGCAGGCGTCATTCGGCATCCACCTATCTCGACTAATAGTTGAACGACCTCGTATTTTATTACAACAGTTTTTTATTCCGACATTGGCTACAAGGCCTTTAATCAAACGGAAATTATTTCAATTTATATTTTTTTATAACAATACATGAAGGAACAACTCGACTGGCGAAGTAATAATGTTAAAGAATGTTTTTTAATATGTTTTCGTGACTGACCTGCGAGAGCCTAGAGAAGGCTTTAGGTTTATTAATAAATTGAGAAGCCTCTTATTAATACCCTTTCTATTATCCTCTTCTTTAGCCTATGTACCTTTTTTACCCGACGGAGGGTTACGTTTTTCTCCGGTTTGTATGTTTGTATTTATAGCCCAAACGGCTTCACCGTTTCTGCTGAGTTAGGTGTCATTAGATTCGTATTCTTCACCGGAGTATCACAGCTAATATGATGATGTGATTAATGACGATGATCGTAGTCAGTCGGCTTTATTTGTTTTTTTTTCTCCCTTCATTAAAAAAGATCTTTGTTTTCCCGATAGTTTTGGTTTTCACATGGGTCAAGTTCTTTACAAGTCCAACCTAATGAAAGAAGAAGCCTAATCTGAGATTGTATGGGCAAATTGGTGTAGCATAAAAAAAACTATTTCTTTGTAGAGAATAATTAAAATAAAGATATATTCAACTAAAGAAGTAATATATATTTTACTTTTAACATAGTTAAAGTAGCTGTTAGAACAAAACTCAGGGAACAATTGGACGCGCGCCAGGCGGCAAGAGCGTAGTGCGCGACATTGTATAGTGCTTTCGAATCTGTTATTTCGACTGAACCTACTTTCGACGTAATCATAATTACATATAATCTAATTAATATAAGCTGTCCTGGACCGTCCCCTGCCAACATTACCACTCACTTTTGCAACATAAATTTGCTTTGTTACTCTCTCTTGGCCATTAGAAGAAGTGAAGAATAAACCAAATGAATCATGTTTAATAAAATTATATAAACATGTCAAACTATCCTGTTATCGAACTGATAAGGATAATCAATAGATATCGCAGTGGACAGAAGGCGACCGCGCCGGTCCGGCCGCACCTTGGCCGACCCTGATTAATCACGCTTTTACAAGTGATTCTAGATACCAAATAGAGGGTGCTAAGTAAACAGACTTCTATGTCATAGCAATATTCCACTCTGAAATTGACATTGTCCTCTGAATTAAGTCAGCCACTGTCAATGTGCGTCTGAAAAATACCATCTTAGCCACTACATATCTTTATATGTAACATATATCCGAGCAGTAAACTCTTCATTAAACAAACCGAGTCTTTAGTGTTGTTAAATTTATTTTTTTAATAAAAAAATCAAAAAATAAACCTGTGAGTTGTAAAATTCGTGTCTGAGTTAGTAAATTTGATGGCGATGTATAAATCAGTAGGGAGACGGGAGAAGGTTCCGGGACCTCTTGAAGATCACACCGGTGCCCCTTTGCACTGACCCAGGCGAGCCAGCGCTTACTAAATTATTTTCATAGAATTATTGCCATACTTCGACGACCTGGACAATGTTGGATACATTCAGGTTAGTAGGTTGGATGAAATTCCATACGGCATTGTAATTCTAGCCTCACTTCGTTCTCCATGGCTACAACATATCAACAAATGAATCTATTAATAATTCAACGCTCTTATCGATTACGTATTAAGGTGACATTCACTACAAAAACTTCAAAGGCATGCCAGTGACAGTCACGCCCTCTGTAGCATTAAAGGAATCATAAAGGCCAAAGTTCACACATAGTTCCAAAGCAATACGACTTAGGGTCCTTCAAGGAGAGAGCGTACTCCTTCCTTTAGGACCGGCAACGCATCTGCAGTTCCTCTTATGTTGTGGAGTATCATGGACGTTGGCACTTGATTGTTTTATTGAATAAAGGGGGCTAACTAGCTAGCAACCAGTCTCGAAAAAAATCTAACAAGAAAATGTTTCTTCTATTTTTTTATAGGATAAGACAAATGAACATCGGGCGTATGTTAAGTGATCATGTTCATTCACCACACCGTAGGAGCTGCAAGTGCGTTGCTGGCTTTTAAGGAAGGAGTACGCTTTTATTGATTTTACACGACCACTGTTACCAACAAACATCCGCAACGTCTAAAAGCGATGTAGATTTTGTTGCGTCTGACAGCCACGACAAAACATGTTAAAACAGGAACCAGATTGACTTAACTATGAAATTACGAGACCTAGAAATGTAACATTTCACAGAAAGCTTCCTTTTATAGTAGGTTTTTGAAAATTCAACCCCTAAGGCGATAAAATGGTCAAACGCTTGTTTTGAACAGCTTGAAAAATCTAAACAGCTGAAACATTTTAGGTACTTAATACAAATGTAACGATGTAACTATTTGGGGACGAATTCGGGATCAAGTATTTAATAAAGACGCAGACGCTATAGCGTTAAAATTAGCATTAATCACTTACGGTGTCATGATAAGGTGTCAGTATCACGCGTGTGATATCCGCTATCACGTCGACAACCGCACCGCACCCCCGACCGCGCCACCACCGTGTGACCTGACGTGATAAACTTTTGCACTGTCACGCGTACTATAGTTTTATTGCAATCAATTTTAACGTAGTTATTGTGAAAGTTTATTGACATGAAGTTGATAAAATTTACGTTATGTTACATACCAATTAAAAAAATATATCTTCAATATCTTAAAAAAATCTTACAGTTAAGATTAAATATTTAAAGTTAAGACACAGAGAAAACTTGTTATCTTTACAAATTTGATAGTAAAACTTAAACTAGACAATAAATAATAAACAAATACGTTTAAATGGAAATCCAATGACAAACATAAAAAAGAACATACAACAATAGTGATCTATTGAAGCTTGCTTTTTCGTTTATATAATAATTATTTTCTTTACAACTGTACATGCACGTGCATTCATGAAATCCCATCCCGTTCAACTATAGATTGGTACTATGCATTACAAACTCGAAACACAGCTCTGTATTGTTATTGAAGCTTGAATGGGTTAGTCGGTGGCTGTAAAACGGTAACATCATCCGCCGATTGTCATTACAATGCACAAGAAGCACAGACAAAACAACTTTAATATGAATATACGGAAAGAAAACTCGCTTGAACTTAATAATGGCCTGTAACTCAATAAAGAAAGATATAGTAGAGATTTGACTAACCATAATGTTCAGCCCCTCAGCCCCTATCATCTTTCTTGTCTTGTCCTTTTTACCCGACTGACCCAGAGGGAGGGCAATGTTTGTCGCGAGCATGTCTGTTCCATTGTGACCTACTGTAGCCTGAACGCCTGAACCGATATTGAAGAGTGAGGCGTCGTTTAGATTCCTATTCTTCCTCAGAGTGTCATAGGTATGATAATGTGATGAATGATGATAATCTTAGTCAGTCGGGATTTTTAAATTAACTATTGCTTTTTTTTTACCTACCCCTGTCTCGTATAAAAATATGTAATAAAAATAGTCAGTAACTAATTTGTTGCGAATGTCCGTTAACATCAGATGTGTCGTTTGCTCGTTTATCTCATACTTCCATAGAAAAGGCGATAAGAAAAAGCAGTTCGTCTGATGTTAAGTGATCACCGAAGCCCATGGAATATCCATAAAACCATAGGAACAGCAGATGCCGGCTTTTAAGGAAGGAGTACGCTCACTTGTGGAAGGACCCTAAGTTGTATTGTTTTGGAAATACCGCTGGGGACAGATCATTCCACAAGGCGGTTGTGCGATATAGGAAGCTGCGCAAAAAACGCAAATGTGGAATGTGAACCAACTATCGCAATGTGGATGAAATCTGGATAGGTCTGGAGGTCGTGTTGATTTATAAAGAATTTCAGCGGCAAGAATTGTCCCAAGCAGTTCTTACTCATGACCTCGTGATACTTCTTTGCATGAGTTGGCTCAGTCGGTCGCGGAGCTGATGCCTCTACGACTGTTATAGTCGCTGTTTCAGAAAGTACCCGAGTTCAAATACAATACAGCCTTATATAGGTTGTACGCATAGTAAACGAGTGTCTTGTTTTGACCTACACCACAGAGTAGATCCAGTTCTGACGTGTGCAACTGTATTGATTTATAAGTCTGTTCTGTTGTCTTTACTTCGAGTGAATGGCGAACTACACTACACGTTACTTGCGATTGTTTATTACTGTTTTAGTAGCGCTTATTGTTTATATTCGTGCTCTATGGTTTCCACATTGTGAATACGAAGGTGTGTCTATGACGGCAATAATATTACGCGGTCATTTTAATAAAATATTGTCGTTGAGTATTCATTCAATTGATACTATATAGAAACATTTTTGAAGTGGTAACAAGGTTCATCTTTGGAGACTAGACACCCACGTCCAGCAGACTGAGACAGGCGGGCGATGACTATGAGTCAGAATCTTTATGATCAGTTTTGAAGTAATAATAATTACGTTAATCACAATTGCATCGCGGAATCTTATCAAAAAGCCTTTGACCACATTTTCAAGAAGCAGCTAAACAGTTCCTTTCTTTTACGTGCGTATATTATTTATAGGTGATGTCAAATGAATATTTATAACCTTTACCTAGGTCCTAGGAACCTAGGATCGTAACCTATTACGGTCGATTAGTTATTGATATGAGATCACATGAGCTAGTCAGCTTGCTTCATTAATTGCTCCTTAATGTAGGAGAAGGAAACAAACAAGCAAAGTGTCGTCTAACGTTAAGTGATTGATGCTCTGCTGGCCTTTAAGGAAGGAGTACGTTCTCTTCTTGAAGGACACCAAGTTGTATCGGTTGTGACGTACCGCCGCGGACAGATTCACAACGCGGTTCTGTATAGCAGGAAGTCACGCCAAAAACCGCATAGTTGTGGAATACCAACCGTCAAGGTGCTGTGGATGGCATTTAGAAATCTATCGTGTTGAGCGATAACTATTAAGAAGAATACCAATAAGTTTTGATGTATAACGTGGTCTGGTAAAGACAGACAGACAAACAGATTGGAAAAAATTTCATAGCTACAATCTTTTAGGTAACAATCATTCGTTATTGCCGTTCGATAACGTACGTCTTATAGCGAGTGACATCGTAATTGACCCCCAGTAAGTTTATCGACGTCTATAGTGAAATTAAACGGAACGGGAGACGATATCGTAGAATTTAAGTACTGTATACGATTATACTGAGATACTGCATATGATTTTTTTCCGTTTATAATATGTCTAGTCCGATTAACCGTAGGAGTAAACAATCGGTGGATGACTTGACTTGCAGTGGATAAAAACGAAAAGGAGGAGATAGGAGACGAAATGCAGAATTATAAAGTTTTGTGAGGTCGTGATATTCCTCGCTCGAAGAGGTTCACTCCTACAACTGTTGTTGCTCACTCTACTGCTATTTTGGTCGTATTTGGGTCTAAGGCTGCCTGCCCATTGACGCGGATCGAGGGATTATACGGAGCGGAGTAGCGGTCTGTGCGGCTCTAGGCCGGGAGCACGCGATCAATCATTCGAAGCAAAAATTCACCCGAAATGTAAGAACTTTTAATGTAACTTCCAATCTCTGGCCTCCGTTCCAAGGAAAAGGCAACCTAATACGTCCAAGCCTAGCTTCTTAGTCTAAAAATAACTAGGTACACATATAAAATATTGCAAAATTATTCAGAACTATTCCGAATAAATCACTATGATTCATAGAATTTATCTATTTTCCCTCTTCTACAATCGAGTTTAATATAAAATTTGCAAGTCATGGTAGTTTCGTATCAGTTAGTTTTTTTAAGCTATTAAAAGCTTCTTGCTATTGCACAATAATATAATTCGATGACGTCACAGCAGCTTTCATCGTGAAACAATCTAACTACATTATCGAATAAAGTATTACTTCGTCGCTCGCTGTACAAACCACGCGCGCGGGGAATCAAGAGAACGCGCAAGGGGGTGTCGCATACCGCGTAAGTATGATGTTATTGTGCACGCGTTGTCGTTTTATCCCACAGTCGCACTTATCCATTTCCACCCGCGTGGGGATATTCAAGAAAGATATGGGATCTAAAAAATAACAGAAACATTTCTACGGACAGTTGGGTCGTGGGAAATGCTGGAATATTATAGTCTGATCAAAGTAGGTAAACTTATTAGAAAAGAAAATTACACTTGCATCACATTTATATAGTTTGTCTATTCAAACATAAACATATATAGGCTGCCAGAGAAAGACAGACAGCAGACTTGAGTGTCGTCCTTTCCCCCTTCTCGATTCAACCAGCTGTTCTGCATCCTTTTTCGTAGCTGTACCTCGCGTTGGAACGAAGCTATTTGAATCTTCGATCATTTTGTTGTATGCAAAGGATCGACATTCCCAGAAACAACGCCATTGGCTATTTGTTATCTGAATATGCGATATTATTATGCAAATCGACATTTACAGTCCACCATTATTATTTATAATGCTATTAATTGATAATAGTTGTAACATTATCCTCTTCTATATAAATAAAAACGAGTGCATGTCTGTCCTCTGTGCGTTCCTAAACTATCCATTCATTGTATTGTGATGAATCTTTCGTGATATGTTCTGCGTACGTCCGCTAAGGTTTTTTAAATATTCTTTTTTAAACCAAAATAGTGTGTAAAAAATATACTACACTTAAATAAAAATTATAAAGAGAACTATTTTCTTTACGTGACACTGTTACGTACTGTCGGTAACCTCACCAAGGGCTCTGCTTTGACCCAATATATCAGAATATTGAAATTAAAAAATATCCATATCGGTCCAGCCGTTTAGGAGAGTTAGGCTTATCCTATTTTGAAAAGAGAGGTGTCATTCGATTCGTATTCTTCCCTGGACTGTCGCAGGGGTATCATCAGTCAGGGTTTTTGGTTTTTTAAATTAACTATTACTTATTTCGTCTCCCGTACAAACATTGTCAGTCCATCCATCGTAATTTATCACCTTTTGTTGTTATGTAAGTAATTTAGTCATATGTTTCACTGTGACGGTACAATTGTAAGTAACATTCCAAAGAAAATTATTGCTACACAATTTACCATTCACCTTTTAACTCGTAATCTATCATCTATCTTGACAGGACGATAATATAAAAAAAGTCTAACTAAACACCACTTGTAATCTGTCAACGATAACTGTTTAATAAACAATGCGGGAACCCGCCATTGTAATTCAATGTTCGAATCAAATCAGTTTAAACGTCAGTCGAGTGACGGACGCGCGAAGGATTGGGTGTGTGCTATCGCTTGTAACGATTTTAATTTTTGTCGACTTTAATAGTTGCGTTTTTTGTGCCAGAGCTTACAGGAATGTATTTTGTGGTGTGTGGTGTTAAAAAATAGTAAGTTTTTGCTGTATGCATGAATGAACCGATTAACAGCTTGTTAATTTTTTTATTGCTTATTTAATTTTAATTATGACATAAATTTTATGGTAATTTTAATGCTTACTAATGATTTATGAACTCGATTAATGATTTTCTGAATATGCGTTATCATGGTACGGTTTTGTCGGACTTTTTGTATCTTCTTAAATACCGGTTTGGTAGCCGCATGGGTATTCTCTGCGTACAGTTTAGTGTTTACCGTAGACATTTTATCCCTAACAAATTTAATGCATGCTGTATTAGATTATTAGGATAGGATTAGATAATAATTAAAATATGTACATATTAAAATGAAATGCAAAAATAGTTTATTCAAAGAGGTTATAATTTTAACATAAAAACGCCTTGAATTTAAGTACCATCAATTATTTGCATTCGATTTACATGTGACTTTATAATACATTTTAAACATAAGCTCGTTACAGTCTAGTGAATATGTGACTATACTTTTCCATATATATATATATAAGATGATAAAAGTTGCAATTGTTCGTGCATTACGTAAAAATTACAGACGCAATTTGCATGAATTCTGATATGGAGATAGATTGGACCCTGCTACCTAAAATTTGTCCCTAAAATAAAACCTCAAGAGGATGGAAATTGATAAAATAATCCCATTAATTCTTAACTTGGGGCTATGGTAGTCATTTATGCACGTGCTAAGAAATATCGATGACGCGTTTTCGAAAAATCTTTCCTTAAGACAGTCTATAAGGGCAATTTAGTTATTTCTCTTTTATTATCTCTGTATCTATATAGTCTTCAGTAACAAGGTTTTGATGATAATTTCTATAGCATACGGATGAAACCTTGCAAATAGTTAATGCTACCTGAAATAATTATTCTACCCGAACGAAGTCGTGGTCGCTGGTCTCACATAAATCTCTCTAAAAACCGAAAGTGTGCTTATATGGTGACAGATAATAGTCGGTACCTAAAAGTACTTCACATACGATATATAACATATTATGACACGCCCAAGACAGCAGTTCGGTTGTGTCTGTGCCATATGACCCAGATATTCATTTGTCATTCACGCTAATACTCCTATTTGGAGCCCTTTCGTTTGGTCAAACCATCGGACGTTTAGACATACGGCTAGTGTCCATCCCTTTGTTTATATAGCTCGCATTCGAACGAAGCGATTTCTGTCTTCGTTTCTTGTGCTTTCAATCAGTTTTTCCATTCGATCGCCCCGAGTACCTTTGAGTAAAGAACGAAAAGGCGGATGCTAAAACAGTGTGATCTTTCGATGGCATCGGCACATAGGTTCGGTTGTTGTCAAGCAGGTTTATTTTTTTCTCTCTTTAGTCCCTGTGATTTCATTTTCTCACCTGACTTATTGATTGCTTAAATTAACATATAAAATATGTAATATCATTTAATTTTATTAAAAACAACACGATGACACATCACTAATAGAATGATATCTACCCCCTAACGCATCGCGCCAGTCTTATCAGTGATAACACAGTCGATTGGTTCCGATAAATTCGGAAAGCGAATGGTTCATAGATAACAGTTTGACAGATATTTAGGTTGTACGTCATCGACCCACACTGACCTTTGTCAGGGTTCCCTTAACATAGATTCAGAGTTTGAACACAGAAGAATGGGCATGACATGTTTATGAAAGAGGATTTATTTA
Organism: Papilio slateri; assembly: GCA_018246275.1. Lineage (NCBI taxonomy): Eukaryota > Metazoa > Arthropoda > Insecta > Lepidoptera > Papilionidae > Papilio > Papilio slateri. The sequence continues at coordinate 9,159 of DWTW01002032.1, forward strand.
AATAAATTCAACACTTAAGAGGTTAAAAAGGGTTAGATATTGTTGAATGGAAAATCGAAATCGCTAAAGTTCTTGATGTAAAAATATATATTTTAGTCAAAAACAACTAATACCAAAATAATGACATATTTCGTTATCAAAATTGGATAGGATGATAAAACTTTTATATAGAAATGACAATACCGCTGAAGCTACTGTCCTCAAAATGTATATTTACCTCCTTAATACAAATAAACTTTAGAAATTCTTTGATGCGGTCGCAGTCGCGGACAACACCTAGTATAATTTTGTCTATATATCTAATAATCTAATCTGTATGTCGTGATATATCTGAGATAGGAACCACACGGTTTACTACATGTAACAGCACGGTTTAAGAAATTATGAAATGATTTTTGTAACTAGATTCGCTTATTAATAATTGCACGTTTAGATGAATTTACTTTATAACAGTTATAAAGGTGTAGTTATAAAATTTAAGTTACGAAAACTTGTCACCACAAAACTGTCAAACTGAAAGATTAACTAGGTTACTGGCGTGAACACGTAGCTACGTGCAACGAGGTATGGGCACCTTACAGCATTGTAAGTTTCAGGAGCTTTGAGCACAGCAAATTTGAATAAAACTGGACTAAATGATAAAATTGGTTTATTTTAATTAAATAATTAATCTAAACTAATATTATAAAGAGGAAAGATTTGATTGTTTGTTTAAATTGAATAGACTCTGAAACTACTGGACCGATTTGAAAAATTCTTTCACCGTTAGAATCCTACATAATCCCTGATAAAGACTACATTTTCCATTTTATTCACGGTATTGATGACGCTCAAGTATTCATTCACTTTTTGGATGTTGTTTATTTACTTCCAATCTATTCTACAAACAAGATAGCCGAACATACATTTTGCTTTCACGTTTAGTATCGATTATGTCATATTTTACTGAGAGAACTCCCAAAATTGTGTTACTAAGAGACAAACACACGCACGTATAGGCGTGTGTGTATGTATTTGTATGCAAAGTTGTAACGTCTCTAAATAATTTATCTATTCAAATTTTGTCACTAGAGCTCGTTTTCTTGATACAATAGTTATTAAAATTCAATATAACGGTAAGTATAATAAATTTAAATGAAAAATTCAACACTTGGAAGTGTTCTTTTTTTATTTCTATACAAAATGTATATTCGCGACTCACATTCGCTGCTCGTTAATTCCATAGCTTTCATTATTTTAAATGGCACCTCACCACGGCGCCACACCACTTACACAGGCAAACACTCTATCATATTATTTTTACTGTAGCGCACAAATGGTGTAGTGGTATTGCATAATATTTTATAATTCAAGATCCTTGGATAATGTCAATGTCGCAAATTATCTGGAACGTTCTATTTGCTTTGTTGGTTTACGATACTTATAAAAAAATTACAAGGACCTATTCCTAGTAATACTCCTTCGATATTTGAATCCATCGGATATTCAACAGTATAAGTAATAATATATTTTTTTCTATATACCTACCATGTCAAACCTAACGAAACTTAACCAGTAATTTTAAAAACTTTTCATTTTAACGTAAAAACGCAAGCGAAATATCAGTTCACAATTTGTCGATTTGTCTTCGAAACCTTATAAACTGTCAAGCAATAACACGTCAAATTGTGAATGATTCGTTCAGTACATAATTTGCTGACAGTTTATATTATGTCTGGTCCGATTACAAACTGACAGAAGTTCACAATGGGTCGGTGACGTGCAATGGGAGGATTTGGTTATGTCAGTAAGTATCCTGCGACTTCTCGGTTGCCGTGCACTCGAAACTCCGACGGCGACCCCGAATACACGAGCTGAGACACAAATATATATTTATTAGTATCACCATGGAAAAGCCGTTCTATTAATAAAAGTGTAAGTATATTTCGTTTTACGATCAATGCTAACGCGTCTGGTGTTTTTAGAGATCCTTGGTTGTTCAAACAGTGTAATGGATAAATCATCGTCAGCTATAATATATTTATAGACTAGCGAACTGCCCTGGCTTCGCACGGGTAGCAATAATCATGTCATACATGACAGAAGTGTTGTGTCAATAAACTACCATACACCGCCATCTGTTAGAAACTTAAGGACCTTATAAATAATTGCAACATTTAATTTGCAAAAAAAAATATTGTGGTTATTAATCAAGATAAAATGTATCCATCTCTCAAGTTGGAGCAAAACAACATCAAACGCACAGTGTACATTAAGATCGGTTGAGCAGTTTCGGAGTTCATTGCGGACTAACGTCGTGATACGAATTCTATTTATTAAGATTAAAAACAAAGCCCCAGTCAAGTAAACTAAAGTTTATATTCTTTAACTAGGTGGCGTTGTTCTCAATCTTATGAAATTAATATATATTTTTAACCGACTTCAAAAAGGAGGAGGTTATCAATTCGTCTGTATGTTTTTTTTTGTGTTTGTTACCTCAG
>DWTW01002033.1:0-11634 GCA_018246275.1 Papilio slateri
GTATATATATATAGTAATCTTCAATTGTTATTGATTTTTTTGTTGTAAAAAATCTACTAAACATAGTTATTAACATCGTTGCGACAAATTGGTGACCATAACGAGTGCCGACCTAGAAGTTTTTTGGCTTTCATCTGCCATTAAGCTTGAAAAACATTCCCACTTCCGTCTGGTTTTTAGGAAGCCGAATGCCAAGTGCAAGTAGCTTGAACCACTTTTTTTTGAGTTACTTAGCTCAAGGATTCTCGATACATATGTGAGACTTAGATATGATAGTTACCATACATTTATTGCTATTAGGAACGATTTAGAGCTCGAAAGAAACGCTTAGGGCTTTCAAAAGGGAGCCGCAACTGGGGCGAACACTTCCAACCTCTCGACTTCAACAGTACCACTAAAACTATTACAACTGCGTAAAGCGTCATAAATAAAAGCATCATATAAATATACGCGGTGATTGGTATACATTTAGTGTTAGTCTAGTCATGCCAGGCTGAAAAAAATAAAGGGAAAAACTCCGTGTGATTCCGAGATGAAGACAGTTGGATAACGATTATAACGGATATTAAATGTATAGTACATTTAATATCCGTTATAATCGTTATCTGAAACATCTTACAACAAGTTGTGCTATCAAATAAACGACATTTTAAAATTATTATATTCTAAACGATCTCGCCATACGAGTTTGAATAATTAACTTCAGTGTGCAGTAGTAAATAGGGAGAAATTAAATGTGATAATCATTGCTTATTTCACAAATATATTTTTGGTTTCTAGTCGTATTTTCGTTATAGTGATTACAAACCAAAATAAACGGTGACCGGCGGAACCGTAATGTGAGTGTTGTGGCACGGTCCTCGCTTAGTGTCAGATCAGATGACCGAGTTCTACTAAGCGATATCCGTCGTAAGATAAGTCTTATGTTTTGGTTCAACCTTTATTTTGAATATTAGTGAGACACACGTCGGGTATTTTGAGTGGCCCATGTTTGCTGAGTATTCAATTTCATCAAGAACAATATACATATTGATGGATATTGTTCTCGATATTGATCTACATCCGTAATCCGCGAAGGTTTTGCTGGTATTTAAATGCTTAACGGACACATTCGAACAAGAAAATAATCTGTTTTATTCGACTCTTTAATCGTTATAAGGTTTTATTATTCCCGAAATGTCAGTCGACAACCTCGATCGAATTAAAACAAAATTATTCCGAAACTTGTTTGTAGATTAAAAAGCGAACTATAAAAAGCTCGGCGTTTTATTGCCGTCGGACCGGTTTAATTAAATATGATATAATAAAAAAAAACCAGTTTCAGAATTGCGCTTTATATTTCAAAACGCGAAGATCGTATGAGATATACGACTATCGATGTAAATTGTAGATGTAAACACTAACAAGTACGTGCTCGAATGTGGAACATGGACACAATAGAGCGGTGAATAAACTTTCGCTAATTTAAAATTTTAATGGCGACGTATATATAACGAATGTCATGTCGACGTTAGTTTAATGAGGCGGCCGCTCGATAATTAACACAGCCGGTTATTTCTTCCATTACAGGCCGCACGCTAACGATTGATCTTATTCGATGTCGTTGATTTGTGATCGACAAGCTAGCTATTGTTTCTACGAGTCTTACTTTTGTTCTTTAAAGTACAAAATGGTGTGTTTACACATTCATGTATTTAGAGTTCTAATTGAGATTTGTATTTTATACAAGTATACCGAAGATAAAATGAACTCCTTCAAACGTTTGATTTAAATTGTTTTAAAGAACGTCTTTATAGTCATGTTTAACAAATACCGTAATAAAAGGATAAATCGACATATCAGTGACATATGACACACTGCATTCGTTTTTTATATGGAAGAGGAAAAACTAGACAATTGTTTGGATTAACAAACAATCTTGGTATCGATTGGTCATCGTAATATCCGAAGTTTTTGTAAACAAGAACATTATCGAAGTGGCAAGAAAACTGATTACGAATTCATAGTTTCTCCTCGATCGAGTGTAGAAAGCGAGTGTGGGGGAGCCGTGCTTTCTCTATTATTAGATCAGCAATCTCTCAGCACGCAGCAGCTTCAATGGTGTCATCCATCATATTCAATTGCGGCCGCGGGCAGCGGGGACAGACACGCTTCCACGTGGCCGTCTAATAAGGATGAATTTATTTGTCCCGGCTTCGATACAAATACCGAACCGCCAACGGGGACTTTAGACCCTCAGCGCTCGGAGAATACATTTACCAAGTTATGTCTTATCTTGTCTAACTCCTACCACAAAAAAATGTTGAAACAATGCCACTCATAAAGTTGTTGACTTGGTGCTACATTTTTACTTCTTTGGATTGTTTACGCACATTCTGTTGCAAGATACAGGCGGGCGGCTATTAGCTAAAAAATAGTTTGTTGCGGATTTGAAACAAACACGCCCAATTAATTAACTTTAATATTTAGTACTAAAGGAGCTCGATGTTTTATAAGTCGTAAGAATCTTACTTTTTGTTTAATCGACGTGTACGAAGGTTACACAACAAAAGACGTGATAGTGTGGCGGTCACGGACCGTCAGAGCTGCGTGAACGGTTTTATTTAGAATTGGCATGAGCGTTATGTAGGCGATGCGTTGGTATGCGGAACTGTTTATTCAAAATAACACTCGTCTATCACGAACACCTATTTTTGTGTCAGGTTAATTCTCTTTTTATCATTTTACGCTCATGTGTCAGCCAACCGGTAGGAAGAGTTATAACATATTTGGAAGGAGTTTATCGCAGCGAGTAATCGTGGGTTAAATGTTATCGGGTATGGAAGTTTAATTATATACTATATCGGGCTCCGAAAAGGCTACATCTGTCATTGTTATTATTTTTTATTAGATAACACACTGTTGGTATGCGCCCCTTGCGCTACTCTACAAGTTTTGGTAAAAATACATCTTCTTTGTTTGCTTCTATACCTTCTCTTAAGGGACAAGTATGGTTAAAATGTATTATTTATTTAGACTAACTTTAGTAATAACAGTTATACTGTGTGTGGGCTCGTCGATAACCAGCATAGATAAGAGAATGTGGGTGAAATTAATAAATCGATTTTACTGTCCTATCTTGTCGCTATCACAGATATACATACCTATTACTTGTTATCTTTCGATGTAGCATTATCTATAAATATTTATATATTTAATAAACAAATACATAATATAACTACGAACATGGCTAGATCCAAACACATGTACTGCGCCACCCACATCTAAACACATATGGACACACCGTTTTTGGAGATTCTCTTTATAAGGCTTAGTTTCCTAAGTGCTTGACACTAACAATGCAATTAACGTTTCTAGTATACATTTATTATTAAGAAAGATATGCTTCTGTCATAAATTATAAAGATTTATTCTCTGTTTTCTTCTTGGAGTTCTGGTATTGAAATAACTATCCAACCACTTATTATTGTTAATGGAAGCAACGATATACTTAAGTTCTAGCAAAATATCAACTGAGTACCTGTATACAGTTATAATAAAAGTTTATATGCAGCAGTCGTAGTAAGGGGGAGTCCCTTACTACAACTGCGGGGCGTCGCAACAATCATCTCCCTCAACCACCCCCTACGAATTTCTCCCATTCCATTGAATAACTTGACGTGTACACAAACCTTCTATCCTCCAATGTTCTACTCTATTGCACTATACTGCTGTACGAATGTATGTAAAAGTACTAATATATAACTATATAATAGGATAAATAAATAATAAAGTTTCAACAGTGGATTAGTTAGGCGGTAAACCCATCAATCCGGTAATATAATAAATACAGTAAGGGTCCGTGCCGAGGCCCCTTAGGGAGCCCTTGAGCTAAGTTACACTTGAAGGGGTTGAGACTTAACAATCTTAGAATTCAACCTCTTTATAAGGCGGTCAAAATTTAGATGCTTCTTCAAACATTATTTATCAGCCACAAAAATCTGCAAAGCCGTCCGCAAATTCGATGCCTATAATCCAGGACCCAATGGCTCATTACTTTCAACGTTTGTCAAAATAAACTGCTGTAATGAGTTCGGACAGCTTAAATTAGTACTTTTTACTATCCTATAATCAAAGGGAAGCTTACTTTTTATGTAGTCGTAAGGTACCGTTCTTTATCAAATTCAATTGTAACATATAACAGTTATCTTAGATAGATAGATCTTAGATAATCTTTACATTTAAATTAAGTTAGATTACACCGACCGTTTGTATTTTTATACGGTTTCACAGACTTTGTATTATTTTTCGTTCAGATTGTTTTCTTATCATCTGAAAACGATTCATTTTGTAGATAGTAGTGTCGAGTACTTCCACGTATTCGGTCTTTGGTAAAGAGACATGTTAAAAAATTATAAAGGAAACACATAAATTATATTATGATGAAGTCCTTGAAACGTTTGACTGATGTTTGGACAATCAATAGCTTTTTTTGCCCAAAAGTCGCTAAGTTGGTTACAACATCAGCTTGTTATGACATCTTGTATCTCGCAAAGTTTGTTGACGTTTGTACAGGTTTCGCTACTTTCTATTATTCACTCTCTTAAGTATTCTTTAACGACACAGCAATAATTTCTACTGCTTGAACACGTTTGATAAACTGTGGAAGTATTACATAAAATATTGGCGTTAAGTATATGTATTTACAAATTTTGTGTGGCAAGTAAAGTTTTCGGGGAATGACTTTCATTCATCTGACATATCGTTTTCTTTCTGACACAAATGCTGACACCACACACATTTAACTCTTCTGTTTATCGCATACGTTGATGGGCAGCTTGATCATAACCAGAATTGCTTGCATGTTCCTGCTCCTTTCTACCATAAAAAGTTCCATGATCGAATCATTTGCGCAACATTAATCAAGAAATTAGCCAGTCAGTCTAAAGTAAAATGTACTTGTACAAGTTAATTGTAGATACTTGAACTAGGTTATTTTTTCTATAATAAAAACGATATATTGCATCGCCATTACCCATTACGTCAATGGGAAATTCATGACGTAGGTTTATGTAGTACAACTTAGATCATCTCGACATCTGCTAACCATAGTTGTTAATTCAAGAATAAAAAACACAAGAAGTTGTCAATTGAAAGACGAAACCGACTTTTTGGGACAATGGAATTTTTTCTATTAGTTTTTGTCATTCACTGAAAGACTACTCGTGGTTAACGGTTAGTGCACTATGGTTTGGTTTAATGATTTATTGCTTTGTGAGAAAAGTATTCTTAAACTAAAATTTTATTGGCATTCTCATTTGCATATTATATTACTTTTAATAATACGAAGCAACCCCAAGAACACTATAATTTTAACGGCATAATTTTAATATACATTACAAAAAATCAAAAAGATTTAGTAAGGGACATTTCAATTTCACACTAACTTTATCTGATGAGCAATACGACTCTCCCGGATTTTATCGTATTCGAAGCACAGGGAATCTGCGATAACATCCGAATAGGATGAGATGTAATTACAATGTTATCCTAAGGTCTACGATTAAGGGTCCTTTAGGAAAAGAACTTGATCACTGGAACAGGTGACTCTCGTTTGCTCCCTTATACTGCGAAACCTCACCTTACATTTCTCATCATTACTGGGCCTAACATTGCCTCCGAACGAAAATAATTATAACGATAGGTTTAGCAATTTGAACCAGATAATAGTATTATTATTAAAATTTCCAAACCCGATAACCTTCAACCCGCGATTACGTGCTCTGATAAACTGTTTCCATTTATTTCATAATGCTTCCGGCAGTTTGTTTACGATATGAATATATTATATTTACATGTACAATATTTATTAAATGTCTTATTTGCCGACGTGACATTGTTACGAAGAAGGTTTGCAAATGAGATACATTCGATTCTATTTGTAAAAAAGTATTTCCCCTTAATCAGGATAGACAGATATGTATGAATAAATTAAATTAAAACTATATTAGGTCAATGGTGACAGTGAGAAGGCCAGAGTACTCTGTTCTTTTAAAGATAAGTAGAAGAAAGGATTCTTCGGTATAAGTACGCCTCCGAATAATATCTGAGTAGATTCATTATAAACAAATATTATAACACCGACACCGATAGCAAACTTTCATCGTTGCTTTTTATTCAATTTTCTAAACCAAGTTACATTTTGCATTCCATATAACAACAGCAAAGCAATTATGAATTTAACTCATCAATCACCGTCATAATAATAGCAAGATCTAAAGCATTGGAAATAAACGAGGAAAATAACATGGCAAAATTATTATATGTTTATTTTACCTTATTTTGTCAAGTTTCCTTCTTTCGAACAAGGACAATTTAAATTTCAATTATGTATTTATGTCTTTTGATTAGCATTTGTATTTACAGCCAGTCGATTATCATTCAAAAGTTATTATTAAACCAGTATTAATCCACCTTTTAACCAGTTATGTTATTGTTATTACTGTTGTTTTGTTCTTAATTAAACATAAAAATATGCGTTCATGGTAGAATTTACCTTAATCGAGCAATAGTTTTTGTACCACGACGTCACAGAACGTCGCTATAGAGAGAGATGACTTTACTCCCGCGTTTCATCTTCAATCCAACTCTATTTTCCTTGCTGCTCTTTCCTTCGTTAAGATGTCATTGTACCTGCAAATCTTCCTTTGTTCCGTATATCACTGAACATCAGGTGAACTTCTTGCTAGTTTGGATTTTTTAGATTTTTTTCCTTCTAAAAAGAACAGAGTCAGATCCATACTTAATTCCTTATCCCAATGTTTCACGACTTTATCTGGCGACGGAGGATTTAATCATATCTACTGTTTAGATTCACATGTAACACTCTGTGTTACAGTAGTCTATAGTTTTGTAATATGTTTAAAGATTTTTAAGAGAACCGTCCGAAGGGAATAAAAATCAAATTACGAACACAAATTTTATCTTGTGTAATGATACCTTATATTTCTTCGTGAGATGATATTTTTATATGAAACTTCAAACAACTAGCATTGGAGTTTCATATAAAAATAACACACGAATTACAAACCCTTAAATAGCACTCACATACATCAGCGCTTGCGCTTGCACAACACTATGTAACACATAACTCACCCCAATAGCTGTCAATGATTAACATATGATAGATCTCCGAACGATTCACGTTCTATAACAATGTATGTAAATTGAACTGCCACATAAATACGCAACGCGAGGCAACGTTTAAGGCAATAACTTGTGTCTAGATGCTAGATACTGTTCAGCAATTTATATTTTAAGCACACGAAACTTCCCAGTTGCGTGCCCAAATTATAATAACTACTGTAGACGCCATATTGGTGTTTATATGTTAATACTCCTAAAATATTAACTGTGTATAGCAATTTGTTTAAGTTAATAGTTAAATAAATTTATATTCCAGATGTTATTAAACTTATGTAATACTTAAAGCAAACACGATGTGGTAAAACGTTTTGTTAATCATAAGAAGCGCCCTTAAAATTATCTAACACTCGATGGAATCAGTGTCTAAGACTCGGCTGATTTATAGCTCGCTTTCATATCGTCTTATAGTGAGAGTGCGTGTATAGCGTGCAGAATATTCCCCATAAGTCGCCGACCGTGCGTGCTAGTTTATGTAACTCGTTACCCGAAAATGATGTCAGATATGTTTCAACAAACTGTTTTTACTTCTTACTGTTTTGCTTTCAGATTTTTTTTAGAAATGAAACGTTAAACACTATGTTATGCTCGATGGATCTGACCAGAATCTCATTTCTCTTCCATCCTTTTGTATTTATAACCATATTACCATTCCTTACCACAGAATAAAAAATATTATGTAATTGAAACGATATAACTCTAATTAAGGAAGTAAATGTCCTTGGTTAAAAGAAGATATAATAAGCATACATAATGATCATAAAATACAAAATGAGGGAAAGTAAATTCATTTATTAACATAACCCTATTTATATGTAAATTGTGGAAAATGTTTATTTCACTAATGGTTTTAACGCTCCTATAAATAATCTTTAGTGACATTGACAATTTGCTTTGCTAATAAATTATTTGGTTAGCAAATGAACAATACGTGGGCCAAATGAATATTTACCTTCTCAAATGTTTTACGAAGCGCATAAAAATTTACTGTTTTAAATGCACATACTGAATCTTGTTAGCGCTGTTTATACAGAAACCGACCGTCTAGGGCACGAATTTTAATGTAAATAAACCGCTTTCTACATATATTTCTTTTATAGCGAGTACAGTTGACAACAATAGCAGTTTCTGTAATATTTCTGGACGTAAACAAAAATTCTGAATGAAACTTTCATATTCTGAAAAATTCATTGAGGTACTTTTAAAACTACGTGTTATTGCTAGACAAGCTTCATCTATCAGAGGTGGAGGTGCTTTGCGTTAAGGTTGTCCTGCGTCGCTTTCGACGTCATCCTATTGTTTTTCGTTCGGCATGAGACTGTATTCTCCCTTTTCTTCTTGAAGGTGGGCGATATACTTGCCTGCGATCTCATTGTTAAGGTTGGTCATGGGAATAAGTAACGAGGTGAAACGTTTGTTGGTTTCCATCCCATCAAATTATCCACATAAACTTTCGTAGTTATATCATTATGTTCTGCATACGTATCACGTAATGGGTGTAAAAATACATAATAATGGTTGACTCTATTCTCTTCTGGCGACTTCATGCACGAGCAGCGGGCATTTGACTGGCGCTCGTGTAATTTGTTCGTCCAATTGCCAAATTATTTTTAAAATATATTATAGAACAACAAAAGCGGCTGCTAGTGGGATTTTGTGCCGTATACCATTTTGTTTTTTTTTTTGTTATCTTATTTTGTGTCTTATTGTGTTAATATTAAGAAACTGAACTATTCCAAATTTTAGTAATATTGTGAATACTTTTTGCAGATTACCATATATTTTAAAAGAAAAACTAATTTTGTTTGTCTGCTAACATTGTATTTGAGATATTCAAACGACATGCACCGGGCGTCCAGCCAAAACGATTTTCGCAGACGAAATATAATTATGCAAAGAATTCCGTAGGTAGCTCGTTGCAGATAAAAAAAGTTGTACATGAATAAACGCCTGTCTTAAATGCAGCGTTGACGACTTCCGCCCCGAGTTCGACGACGACATTTTATTATTAATAAAAATGTATTTTCATTTACGTCATAACATAATTAGGATACATTTCTCATATCAAAAAGAGCGAGGACATTCACCTGTGCAATATATCGCCTGCAACATACTAATTCAAACTCAGTTAACGGTACGCTCTTTATCCTTAATCATAAACTAATTGGTTTTTGATGTCACTTTTACATTCTTTTTTGTTTGCAAACAATTGTTTGGCCATAAAAATAAACTAATCTGTATCTTTGGAAGTTTTACCCACCAATTATATAAAATCACCCATTACAATATCAATGTAAAAAAACTACATTATTTTTAATAGTAGCTACCTTTTCCTCAGGAAGCCAAAAATGGATCTTCTCAAGCGACAAGAAATATAGCACAATAAACACACACATAATATCATCTTTGAATAGACCATTGCTTCCTTATTTTGTGCCTCTAGTTAAAATAAAAATAGAATAACTTATACTTTAATCATACTGAATAATTTATCACCTCTAAGACTATGTAGTATATACAAATATAATTTCCTTCCCTAGTGGTAATTTATATAGGTTAAAAATTAACTTCTAAAATATTCAAAAAAATACGTGATCACCACGTAGCATTCCTATTGTTATAAATGTATATAAGTAAAAACATCAATTATTTGTGATGTGACCTCAAACCCACGCTATTGACGTAAACGATTCAATAAAGAAACGAACGTTTTCAAGGTTTTCACAGCCTTTATATTTTTTTTGGTATAAGGAAGTTGACAATAATCTTCGAGTCATATGATACCTATATGTATAAAACTAAACAAGCTCAATAACTTATCTGCCAAGTGCTCTTATCGTGTTTTTATGTACTATCTCTGAAGAGCTGATAGCTTAAGTCCACTAAACACTTTGTCGCACGAATGATTATCATTTTAGGCAAACTATCACACGATTGTAAATTGGGTCACTGATACGAGACTTAACTATATTTAAAGCTACGGCTGGCTAGTAAATTGTTGCGTGTCGGATGATTTTTAATGGGTTTGTGATGAGGCGGATACGAGCGGGCGTCGCTTCGACAACATGGCTTCAGCTTACGACTAATTATTATTGTAGCCCATATATTTCTTTTATTCGTGCCAGCTGGAATTTATTAGGTCATTGTTTTAAAATTAACCGATGATCATGTGCGTGACGTAGAAGAAGCGAGAGAAATATCTAGAAGTGCCGAGATGAAAGATGATAATCGTAAATATTGTAGACGTGAGTGTTGTTTTTTTATTTAATTTCTGGATCAATTCTTGGTTCAACTCTTCAATATCTTTATGACTGAAATTACTAAGATATTATAAAGTATAAACACTTTGAAAAGGTCTTTTAATAGGTGACTGCAATTAATAAATTCTTCATTCAAGATGAAATAAACGAGTGCAAAAGTAAAATTAGAAAAGTTTAAGAACAGTAGGAAAGAAATCTAAAATTAATATGTGAAAATTCATTTGTGAAGAATTTAACTTGCCATATTGCGGCCTACTTAGTAAATCCAAGAATAGCCGGCCTGCATAGATGTCAGTCACCCTCTGCATATTTGACAGAGACAGTGGACGGGTGAGGCTACCCGCGTAAAGCCAAGTGAGAATCGACGCAGGTGACGCCCGATACAAACGTTTACTGTGGAAATATACACACGTGCTAACAAACAACGATCTATGATTGCCACCTTTAAAGAACGTACTGCGGAAGAAACGTTTAATTATATTCGTTGGTGGATACATAAATATCCACCGTTTTAACGAAGTAAAATTAACTTTTGCTTGAAACTATTTTCTATTTGCTTTAAAATTATTCAGAATTCAAATGATAGCTTGATTAGCGTCAATATTTTTTTTTATGAACAGATTTTTTTTACGTTTAAAAAGAGAACAGTTTGCTTCAATTTGTCACCTTTGTGAAGCTTTTCCTTTCACAATTAGGGACTGTTCTTATTTTTAGACCAATAGACCTTGGTCTACACTAAAATTTTCATAATCTCTAAACAAGGCAATATTTCCTTATTAGAGAACGTAAGGTTACATCACGCTATATCTAGGTGTCTGCGAAGAGCCAATTACGGTTGTTTAAAGATCAGACGTAACGCTGCTGGATAATTTGATAATTTGTATGCAGGCTGCAGCAGCGCGTCGCATCTCGCACGGATCTTGGTCAAGGCGAGTTGGACGACCGTGGCGGCTCGCCAGCCGCGCCTCGCAATACATGCTATTTGTCATATTTTTTATTGATTACAATGAGCCAAGGGGAACGATATTTATGTCGTGCAGCGGTATCGTATTAATGAAATCGATAAAATTACTTATCCATTTTATCACATCCAATTACTAGAAGTATAATGAACTTTAATATACCTATTTCAAATTCATATCGTGATCGAGTCGCCGTTAATTTCGGAATCGATGAAGTTATGCTAATGAAA
>DWTW01002034.1:0-11633 GCA_018246275.1 Papilio slateri
GTATATAGCAATTCCAATAAACAACTACAGATACTTTTAAATAAACAATGAAAGTTTTCTTTTTTTTTCGGTTTATTTTTATATTTTTTTTTATTATTTACTTTTTTATTATTTAATGTAAAACATACTTAACAATTATCATCATACCATTACATTACTTGAAACAACAGTTTCAGGGACCCCTGATAAACCAAATACTGCGGTATTTGTACAAATTAATCTTAAAATCTTTTCTTCTGCCTCTGTAAGTTGCGTATTTGTATTGCAGCCAGGTGTGAAGCGATTCTTACGTATCTTAAAAGCTTTCTTCTTTACGTTTGATTTCCAATCTCTCCAAGTCTGCCAAAAATAATTTTGACTTGCAATTTGTACAAAGTTACTGTACTTAGATGAAAAGAGTAAAAACATGTTACACATTTGAATAAACCTTCCACTGTAAGTTTTTGATAGAATCTAAATTTTAAGATTCCTTGAAACATTAAGATACTCTACACACAAACAAGTGCACAAACCTGCTGCCACTTATCAGGTGTTTTTATGGCGCCAGAGCCAAAACCCGAGTTCGCGTTTAATTTCTCTGTAATTTTAATCCAGGCATTGGTCTGCCTTATTCTGCCTTCTAAGCCTGTGAATTTACCAACCGCTAGCTCTTTATCTTCCTCTAGAAAATGTAAGAGCATGTTTAATTGCTCGGGGCTTGCTTTCCGTCTTTCCATGATAAGAAACTTATCTTAGAGCAAAAATTAAGAATAACAGTTTTATAAATCTAAGTATTATACGGATATCAGTTCTCCTATGAATAACATTCACATACACACCTAGTATTAATTTAAAGAAATAATATTAATTTGTTTTTGTTGTTTCACCGCCTTATGTTGACTTTATATATCAGCTGTCAATGTCAAATTGTTTATTTTTAATTTTATGACCTGGTAACATAGACCTTTAGGTCATATTGTCAAATTGGTCAGATTCAAAAATTGTAGAATATAAAAGTGTTTTAACTATATTATACCATCATGATATGATAATTATGATATGTCTAAAAACTTAATTAATTCTTTCACATCAACTTGTTAGGTACAGAATACAATCCCCATGTAAAGAAATTATTATCTTTAGATCCCAACCACAATCCGGAATTATACTTGTCATCCAAGAAAATACAACAATTCTTACTTTTTAAATTCGCCGCAGAAGTTTAGGATAAATTATAATGATTAGAAGTTCATCTAAGAAACGAAGTTTCACAAGAATGGTCACTTCATCTCCATCCATAGACAAATCTATAGCTTATTTTGTTTTTAGGAACGGAGACTTATAATGGAGAATACTAATTATGACTTTTTACCCGGATTTTTCAAGAAACACGATTGCGACAACTCTCAACAGAAACATAACGGAAAAACCCCTGACTAGACATTTACACAGATTTGAAAAAGATAAATGAAGAATACTAAAGAATTAGCTTTTTTGCCTTGAAATATAAAACTTGATATGAAAATGTAAAACTTAAGATTTGGCTGTATGGCTTAGTTGCATTGCCTTTCTGTTCGAGTAAAACCCTACTACTGTTACCCCCTACTACTACTGTTACTGTCAGACTGACGGCGTCAGTGTCAGATGTCAGTTTAAGTTTACTTAATCTAAATAGCAAGCCGAGTATACTGTACCCATGCTTATATTCGTAATATTATCTTATTATAGGTATTAAAAGTCACATTTTATATTCGTGCGTTTTAAAGAAAGTAAAGACTCTTTGGATCCCGTCCAACTTGCAATCAAATATCTGGGACTTGTGAGGTGGCAATGCGAATCTTAAAATAGATACAGGTCAATCACGAAAGTCTGCTCGCTCTGTACTTAAAATAATTTTTCTTGTTGGATATCAATAAACTGGAAGATGGGAGGTCGGAGCAAATTTCAAGACATAACCAGAAATGTGAAAAAAATTATGAGTTTTACTTATTTAAAAGGATTATTTCTGAACCCGGCGAAATTGCCGATCACTGCCTTTATTATAATTATTGCGGAGCTAGTACTCAACATACTGATTGTGGAGAGAGTACCTTACACAGAAATTGATTGGAAAGCCTATATGCAAGAATGTGAGGGATTCTTAAATGGTACATTTGATTACAGTAAACTTCGAGGAGATACAGGTCCCCTTGTCTACCCTGCTGGCTTTGTGTATATATATTCTATCTTTTATTTCGTAACGAATCAAGGACAAAATATAAAACTTGCTCAATATATATTTATTGGTATCTATTTATTACAATTGCACTTTGCTTTTAAGATTTACATAAAGACTAAGAAAGTTCCCCCCTATGTGCTCCTTATTGCAATTTTAACTTCATATAGAATACACTCAATCCATGTTTTGAGGTTATTCAATGATCCAATAGCTGTTCTGTTCCTTTACATTGCACTAAACTTCTTTTTAGAATCAAAGTGGTATTTGGGGAGTATTTTTTATAGCCTAGGTGTTTCTATAAAAATGAATATTATTCTTTATGCCCCAGCTTTATTCTTTTTCTATTTGGTAAATTTAGGTTTAAAAAAAACTATCGAACAAATATTCCTGTGTGGATTAATACAACTATTTCTTGGTTTACCATTTTTATTAGTGGCACCAGTTTCTTACTTGCAAGGTAGTTTTGATATAGGTCGTGTTTTTAATCACACTTGGACAGTCAATTATAGATTCCTTGATGTGAAAGTGTTTGAAAATACATATTTCCATTTGACATTGTTAGCAATACACATTTTACTGCTTACAATATTTTTACCTATGAGTATCAAATATTTTAAGAGTTATTGTAGACTGAGATATGTTCAGAAACAAGTGCAACCACAAATAGATGCTAAAAACATTGAGAACAAGAAAAAAGCAAAAAGTTTGAAAGACAAATTAAAAGTACAAGAATCTAATGAAGAAAAACTAACAAAAGACCAAGAGCAGTTCCTCAATTCTTTTGAATCAATGCTTCAAAAAACATCAAACACAAATCTAAAGAAAAAGAAAGCTATAGATGAAAGTGAAAATTTGCATTATAATATTAATTTTGATATTACATCTCAACTGTTCATTTTGCCAATGTTTCTGACCAACTTTATTGGCATAGTTTGTGCCAGGAGTCTCCATTACCAGTTCTATTCATGGTATTTTCACAGCCTACCTTACCTCTTATGGTCTACCAATCTCTCTGTTATTGTTAGATTTTTGATCTTAGCATTGATTGAATTTTGTTGGAACACTTATCCAAGTACTAATGCAACGAGTGTAATGCTGCATGTGTGTCATGTTATCATTCTGTACAATATTTACAAAAAGACATCTGCAGAGTTAAGTGTAGCTTCAAAAGTTGAATAATGGCTGTGGTGCAACCTTTTTTATTAATTTAGAATTTAATATACATAAGATTGTTTTCAGATTTTTGTTAATATTTTTCTGTGCTTATTCAAGTTTTAATTTGAAAATGTAAATGTGGCTTATGTAATCCATTACAGGGAACAATTTTTTTAAACCTAGATTATTGATTTATATATATGTAAATGAAGTATGAGTAGACCATGTAATAGAATTTCTATATCTTTATATATATAATTCTTCTGTACGTGTGTTGACAGTAAACTTCCTCCTAAACGGCTGAACCGAATTGAATGAATTTTTGTTGTTCAAGTGGATTCGAGGATGGTTTAGATTCACAAATAAACCCAGCAGATGGAGCTGCCGTCGGGTTTCAGAAGATTATTTTAAATATTATGATGTAAGCTGAACCCGCAAGCAAGACAACGTTCATGCAGGAAGTCTGCTGGGTCCACTAGTATATATATAGATATTTTGACTTTACTGTTATTTTGAGTGTGGTTTTAAAAAAAAATCAATAATTCACTAATTTAAGAAGTGTTTTGTATTTTTGGTTATAAAAAATATTTAATAAAAAAACATTGTAAGGGTTTGATGCTAATAAGTGTCATTGTGTATGTATAATAAAAACAAATTCTATAAAATGTGTAATCATTTATTACAACTTGATCCTTAATTTTTCATTGGACAATTTCATCCATGAAAATGTAGCTGGTTTTAACTGTGTCCATTTTTAAATGTGAAATGCGTCCTATTAACTTAGTTTCTTAGCTATCAACATAAATCTTCGAGCCTGAACACTGCAATTAATTGAAATGCTTACATAGTTCAAATAAAGCAGATCTAGTTATTCTTCTGTTATGGTATATTCAAAATAGGTCAATAAGGGAACAATGAATCAAAACAACAATTTAAGCATTTTAAGGATTATTTATTATGAACCATATCAATACAACTAATCAAAGTAATGAAATCTAATTATAATCTTAAATTTAGAGATAGAGGCTCATAATACTTCCTCTGATATCACAATATCTATCATTTCTCGACGCCTCAACTCCAAAGTTCCAAACGTGTTGCAAGTGTGCCCAACATAATTTGTTATACATTCTACCTATATGTAACAAAGTTTACTAAAATATTACGCAAAAAAACAGTGTTGAAGAAACAATTTGTGATTTCACAAGAAATGTTTGATACAGTCAGTGTACAATAAATAAGGTAAGAATTATAAATTAAACACAGTTGTAACAAAAAAACTAAATGAAACGCGAAGGCCGCTTGCTTCGAACCACTTTTCAGTTTCATTTGGATCATAAACGCATTCCTCAAAAGGAAGTTGTAGTAACCATATCTTTGATCATACAACCACTTTATATTGTAACATTAAACTTACGATAAATTTAAATTACATACCGTAAATTGATACTACTCAAATACACTATTATATTATGTATGTATGAATATAACTTTCGAAATATTACTATATAAGACTTGAATTAAATGTATGTGGAGAAGAGCTTTACTCCAATCATTATTATTATAAATTACTGTTAACTTGTGCAGACCGCTTGCATTGTTTAAGTCAATCCTTGAACGATTCAAATAACTTTAAATTGTGTGATGTCAGTCCATAATACCTAATGTTTAAATTTAGTCCAAGAGAATACGAGACATAGACATAGTGTAGGCATTCTATTAATATATATGACATAAGAGCTATATTTATGGCATTATATAAATACAAGACATCATAGATCCGTCCACCCGGCGGGAGATACAACGGCAGTCTCATATGACTGGGCTTATAGCTACAATACATACAATCGGTGGCTGAACAGCGTCTACACGAAGCCAAAGTTTTTAGTTTTGATAGCGAGCAGCAGCTTATGCTTGAGTACGTGGCGCGACGAGTACAGCGGGATGTAGAGGCGCGAGATGCACGTGTTGGCGGTGGGCAGGTGCGCGTCGTCCGCCGGCCGGATCGTCACCGACGGCATCGGCTGGAAGCCCTCCTCCGACGCCGGCAGAGCTGGCGAGCCCGTCCAGAAGTACACCTAGGTACAACGTTTATTTTAAAATTTACGCAGCATTTTATCACATGAATAATAACACAATGTGGATTTAACTGTGTTTAAGCATTGTAAAATTTACAATTTTCAACCAAACTGCGCCATAAATGTATCCTGTTTAGCATGTAGGTGAAAAGATTTTATTGCTTCTTCATCTTGACTTACAATAACGAAAAAACCGATATACTTGTAACCGCAACCATTGGAGACAATATTGATAAATCAAAGACATAAAACCTTTCTATTTTAAGTACAATATAGGCTGCCAAAATATCAGCTAATCGTTATAAGTTACTTTCGATCTAATAAACATTGCCCATCTATTAAACCCGTCTATAAATGCAGCATATTTCGAACATTTTCTTCACGTCCTTCTCCTCCAATATACTTTTCTAGCGTAACTTACTAGATCCTGCCTTTCAAGATGAGTCATTTTGTCGACAATGGCCCAAAGCCAACGCTTGAACCGGACAAGCCGCTCCGGAGGCTCGCCGCTCTCGTCATTGAAACTTGTGTAGGACACCAGGGCGGCGACGTTGATGTCGCCCACACCGTTCAACAGAAGCCTTAGGTCCTCAGCAGTCAAGCCCTCCAAAGATGTCTCAGGTAAGACGTCCAGGACACCAACACGTATTGACTGAAAGAGCAATTAATATTAACATGTGTGCATGGGATTGGATTTGATTTTGACTAATGGCTAAGGGTACGGTCCGCGAAACATGCAACAACATGGTCGTGGGTTCGAACCCCGTCATTCGACTATTTTCGTGAACCATGTTCAAAACCAAGTTTCAAACTTGTTTGAACATGGTTAAAAGAAATATTAGTAAATTATTTCGATAATCTACTAATATTTCATATATATGCCCGAGGAGGGTTGGCGTCAGGCAGGCGGCCGGCCGTAAAAACACAATAGCCAAAACCGATTACAATATAGACTACGGTTGTACCGTGCCACCCCCACATAAGATGGGATAAGGCCAGGAAGATTTATATTGTAAAATAGTAAATAAAAAGTAAAATAATATTATTAAGATTTTGTTAATTATTTTTATGAGTTATAGGTTGTTTTAAAAATTACTTGTGCAGGCTACAGCTTAACATTCGGAAACACATAGAAACAAAACAAGCAAAATCAAATTTTTCCAAAACAATATATTGTTAGAAACATGATTAAAACAATAGCTAAATATGTTTCCAACCAAAATATCGGTTAAAAAAAACGGATGTTGTTGATTTTGTTTCAACATGATCACTCAAAAGATACATAATCCAAACATTTCAACTGTCACATATATCCTCACTTTCACTATAAATAGAATCATAGTTGTACTAAATCACTCAGTTCCCTCCTAACGTGTGACCTCTGCCCCAGTTGTGGCGGCCGAACAAAGTACCACCACCTGCAGGCTCAGTGGGCACCCTCGCTTGGGGCGCAGTACCAAAGCCACCGACGTATCGCGTATCGGGGAATATTTGTTTCCTGGAAAAGATACATTATGACAAATATTGCTTCAATTATATGATTTGATAGTCCTAAACGTAAGTAAAATATATTACTTTATTCATGACACTATGAACATCACTACAACGTTAAATAAGTTGAATATTTAAAACAAAATTGTCTGATAAGATTTTAAATTACCTCTAGTAATTCACTCATCAGACAACTGTGAGCTGGTGGTGTAATCCCTTACCTTTTCCATCTCCTTTACCTTTTTAAACTTGTCTTATTATTGCAGATGTTATGTATGCCTGCTGGTAGTAGAAAAAAAATAAAAATGCTTACAGGAAAGCCGGAGGTGATAGCAGGGCGGGACCGCCAAACTCCTGTGGGTATTTGAAAAGAAGGAAGAATGCCAGATGACCAATGAGGATACCAAGAAGTTCCATCATACCACTATAAAAGAAAGGAGATATACAACATATTGATTCAAACTAAAGACACTACAATGGAAGGAATTTGGAAATCTCTCATGATGAGTTTGTTTTGCTTTATGATAAAACTTCAAATCCACACCATCTGAATGGTTTTCACATAACTTCCTGCTCTGCACAACTGCCTTGTGGTAAGACCTGTCTTCAGCTGTACTCCGAAACCAATACAACTTACTAGTTCTACATGTAAACAGTGTATTCCTTCCTTAAAGACCAGCGGCGCATCTTCAGTTCCTTTGGTGTTCTGACTGTTAACGAGAAGCGGTGATCACTCATTAAGTTGTTCATTTCCCCTCTTATTTTTATATAATATAAAATATTAAAAATACAATCGTATACGCATTTCTTACCCTCCACTTAAAACAAGGTTGAACGCAAGCAGCACCCAAGGTAAATACATTGCCTTGAAACGAGTACCAAACCAGAAGGAAACTATGACATCCTTGTTCAGTTGGCACCAAACATAGAGCACCGATAGCACCATAGGATCCATTAAAATCTGTAAAACAATATATTTATATATTTCATACCAACACCAAGTACTGTGGATGGACCTGTGTGTTATTTCAATGGTCCAGCAAGTGTTGATTGGACATTTTTCTAACCAAACTTAAAATAGTAGAACTAATATCCTAGACTGCAGTTCAGTCAATGTGGGGCCAATTAAAAATAAAAATAGAGGGCCCCAGTATTCCATGTAATTTGAATTACAAATAAATAAAGATAACTGAAAAGAAAAGGCTTTTTGTGATATAATTTTGGTACAAAAATAGCTATTCAGCACTAGAAAGCTGCAAAACTCTTTTGTTTGAATTTCTACTAAGGCTGAATCATCTTCTATTGTCTAAGGTATAAAATTAATTCTTGATTTATTTATGGTAATACTATATGTTTTAAAAGGTTTGCAGAATAAACTTTCATTACAACCATTTCACTTTCATAAGTTATATTTTTTGAAATATCTGATAAACTTAGTTTAGCTTCTAGCTTAGTTTACAGGCAAAAACTGCATCACACTAGCGATGGTTGATTATTACCGTGAATTTACACTGCCAAAAACATTCACCTAAAAAATGTCATCTCTGTTTTTTTTATAGAGAAGGAGAGAGATAACAATATGTTTTATGTGATGTTTTTTAGCAATGTAAACTCACATGATAACATTTTATTTTCATTGTCCGATCATATTCAAGACTATTAAACATCATGTTTTTTTTTCATGCCCAAAAAAATGCAATTAGTATGGATAGTTAGTTGATTGTTTTTAATAATCATGGTGAGGAACTGCAAAATCAACAATCAAATGCACATCAGCACAGTTTTGGTTCAGTCTATTGTTTTTTTTTAAATTTCAACCATTGCCCATACACTACACTAGATTACACTAAACTTCAATAAAATATAGATTTACCGGTAAATTAACTAATACTCCTATGATAACACAGCAAGCCCAATTGAAGAGGAGCATGTAGAAATAATCAGCCGGCTTCCCTGCAAATATTCCAGTTTCCAGCCGCTGAGAGTAATTGTACAGGAAGTAACAATTGATCAGGAAATGAAATCCAGTGCCAGGTCCGATTGGATAGAAGAATAGTGCTGTTAGTGGCCTCCATATCTAGAAAAAGGTATACAAGTGATATATTAACATTATACAATTAAATTTAAAAATAAAGAGGCATCTTTATTATTTTTTGTTTTAAATATATATGTATCAATGATATATTGAAACACTAGTAATCTACCAAAAGATTTATTTATAGATATACTTGGCTAGTAATTTTTTTTTGACCTTCAGATTCTTTGAAAAGAATATTGCAACATATTTTTTTCTAACAAGATGTTGAATTAATTAAAAAAAAATGCCCACTTATTAAAAACCAATGGCAATATTAGTCATAACTTTGTCCTACCGTAATGACAGATATCAGAAAAATATAACTTTGAATTTTAATTTAATTCTTCACTGGAAATGTTGGGCAGTGGTTGCCTGACAACTTAGATAGCCCAGGATTAATTATTACTGCTACATTAATACACTGTATGTGTATAATGAATATTGATATAAAAGAAATAATAAAAGTCTGCATAAGTCTTCCATTACTGATATACAAACATGTTTCATCTTTTTGACATATGTGTGAACAGCAGATGGTATTCTTAGTTATAAAAAAAACAATCCAAATTGACTTAAATCAGATAAGTTTTAAAAATTCATAACCTTAATGTGGTGAATAAAAAAATATAGATAATTTGACATGGATAGTCTTCAGTTTTTAATCAAAACATAGGTATCTTATTGGAGGTACAGCAGTGAACTAGTTTACTACTCTACTTAGATAAATAAAATAATATAATAATAATATTAATGTACATAAATGCTTACCTGGAACTGATTGATGAAAGGATAAAAGTCCAACACTAAGTTGTAATAATTAATTATTCCAAATCGACCTATTAAACTTAAAAGTATCGTAAAAGTCAGCCAGTATCGTGTGAAGAAGGGTACACTATAATACCAGTCTTTAAATTCAGACATTGTATTCACGTATCTCGTACAACCGAGCACACAATCGAAATTCAAAAACTGTTTCACTACTTATGTACTGTAGTGCTATGACAATCATATGATAATAAATAAACGTCCTGTGATGAAACTTGATGTAATTTCAAGCAAGTACACGTGTCCTAAAAGAATTAGTCTAAAATTCGCAAGTAACGAGACCAATAACAACAAAGAGTAGTATAAATAGCGAAATATGTTTTTACCTAGCAGCAACAGTGTTACCAGATAGTTAATGTTGAAATTACCGTGTTGATATGTTAAAAATATCGTGCTAAATTGCAAATATATTTTAAACGAGTCATACCTAACAAGCGTTATAATGCCACGTAAAGTAAGAAAGATTAGGGTTTCTGCTACGACTACGAAGAAGAGCAAAAAAAGGCCGCAAGAAAGAAAAATAAACGACCAATTTTTTTTTGCTCTTCATCCATCACGGGAGCGTCCTTGATATCCAAGCAGTAGTGGCCTTGCTTTTACATTCCGTTTGTCTGCTTGATTTCTAGCATTTCGCCTTAACCTTCAAATCCATATTACTTTTTGACTACTCCCCGGAAAGTAAAGCAAGCTTCCATTACATAAAACGCTGAAAATGCGTTTTATTTTACATAATATTTTTCTTATTATAATATTATTCCTTACGATATACCGTACGAATTAACATTACCATTGATTCATTCCCATAGGTGGTGTTTTGGTTGTTGGTGCATGCACTGCATGTTCTAATTAAAATTACCGTAGAAATTTACACGGTAATCTCTCTCTCTCTCTGAATGCCTCTCCACTACTGGAGGTTGGCAGTCAGCTCAGCAAACTTATCTATCTTGTGCCGGGGGAAATAGATTTTCTACGCTGGCAATACTGCCACATACTCCACTCTCCGATGTTTTGCAACCATGATTTCTTTCTGCGTCCAGCGCGTTTCAATCGGTTCACGATGTGTTTTTCGCGCGCCTGACAAAGGTACTAAATATCCTTTTGTCGGACGCGAATAAAGTGCGCGCGTACAACGGTTGGGTCATGTCTGTCCTCACGTATTTACCTTTAGCATACTTAGCGGACTCAAACCGAACTCGATAGAAAAGTCCGCCGTAGTAGAAAAGTGACATCCCACAGGATGCACCACCCGAGGTCGTCAACGATGAGACTTACCGCGAAAGCATGGTGTGCGAAGCATTTTCAAAGCCCGAACCATGCATAACCGCAGCTACTTCTTGGCGAAATCGGGTGATTGGATCCACACGGATGTGTGATCGTGTAATAAAGGGCTTACCATACTATTCGTGGCCAACGAGCAATAGCAGGACCCGGCTATACAGAGCGTCTCTGGCTGGGAGGCCGTATGGAAAGAGAAAGAGCTCCACTGGAGGTTCTACAAGGCTCTACACGAGCCTTTTGTAGACACCATTTCTTCTCTCCACTGGCTACAGTTCGGTGATATCTTTGGAGAAACCAATGGTTTTGTTTGTGCGATACAAGATCAGGTTATTAAGACCAACAATTATCGGAGATACATCCTAAAGGATGGCACCGTTTATATTTGTCGAGCATGTCGCCGTCCCGTTGAGTAATTTAGGCATGTCATCTCCGGTTGTTCGACGCTTTCTAACACGGAGTATCTGCACAGGCACAACCTAGTAGCCAGGATTCTCCATCAGGAGCTCGCTCTAAAGTATGGTCTCCTGGATGT
>DWTW01002035.1:0-11633 GCA_018246275.1 Papilio slateri
AGCTATTACCTTAATATAATTTCATATTTAATTATTATATTTTTTTTATATATTAAATTGTTTTTTTGCCATGAGAATTTATCCTGTTAGTTCTTAGACCGTAACAATTTAATACCTAAATGTTAATTTGACACTATAAAAACAATGTGCCACACCTGTGTACAAAATCACGTGCTTCGAGTGAACGCAAAGTTGTTTGAAAGGTTGCATCCACGAACACTGGTTGTATGGTATAATTTAATATATGCAAGCGATTTACGTTCTTGTACACCACCGATTACAAACCATATTCGCGTGTATACATTAACCTAAATCGATTTCAAGTTTAACTTGTATCACCATCACAGTAAGGAAGTAATGTCGAGTTTAAAACTGGTTTAGATTATGTTATTAATAAGTGACAAAAATAGTGCATAACAGTAATTTGTCTTGACATACGAATGTGGAAACCTAAGTTTACAGCTATAAATCATTTTAATTCTAACCTGCAGTATAAAACATTTCAAAAATCATGTGATCTCATTAAAATATATGTTTATAAAATAAACACAAAAAGTGAAACTATATGTAATATATTATTTCTCTAACCTGTTTTTCTGTCGGTCCGCGAGATCTTCCTTATTCCTGTATCAAATTTCATCATTTACCGCTCATTTTACAGCTTACCGTGCCAGCTAATGACGAAATAGATCCACGGTCTAGAAATGTACCGCTTCTCTAATATTAAACAAAACGATTTGTTGTGCACTGTGCAACAACAAATAATTCTTTGACATCGACGACGACGATAGCAATTTGTAAATTTGTAGTTCGTATTTATAATTTAAAAATTATAATACCTTTATTAAATTACCTTAATTAACCTTTATTTTATTTAAAATATATCTACATAATTACAGTTTTTTTTTTTCATTTATATAATAACAAACGTAATGATAACCATTATTATTTTATATTTTTACAAATCTTGTATTATTCGTTTCCTTAATACAATATTTCTATGTTTTAAAATAAAAATAAAGTACAATTTTTTAAATCAGCTTTTTGGCATTAGATGATTATAACTTGTTAAAAATTTCAGTAGTAGTCGTCGGTTTACTTACACCTACTTAGACACCTATTTAAAGGATTTTTTCCTAATTTACCTTAAAGATCTGGATGCCAATAATTGTTATTATCTATGACGATAATTGGGTAAACTATGCCAATAATTGGCAAATTTGTGTTCTTTAGAAAACAACACGAAAAACGCTTACAAATAATGATATTTTACATTTTATTTTGTATTAAATGTGTTCATTAACTATCATTCTGTTGTAACAATTTTATGTCGGTTACTTCTCATGTAGTCAGTTTTCACAATTTAAGCACGCAGTTTTGCTTAAAGTGCCAATAATTGGGGGTTTTTCTGTAGTTATTATACTCTAATCTACACGCATGACAATATTAACCTTTTCACTCTTTGACCGTATTTTTGTTTCTTACAGAGTTCCGTGAACAAATGAATATGGCGACATCGTTCCTCGACGGCTCAGCACTGTACGGCAGCTCGGAGAAAGAACTTCTTTCGCTGCGTCTATACGATGCTGGAAAACTAGACTTAGCGGCCTGTCGCAAGTAAGCACTGAAATCTAACAGTAGTTAAGTAAACAGCAGCAGGACGGGTTGCATAAAAACTTCTGCGTTACGTCTTTTAAACGATGTTTTTTTTTTTATATAAATGAATAATCCGCCGCAATCCCACCTGATGTTAAGTGGAGACGCGCTCGAAAGATGGTACGCACTAGCTTATCAACAACCTATTCACTCTTCTCTTGAAGGCACCCACGTCATAATTGGACGGAAACACTGTCGCTGGTAACTTGTTCCAATCCTTTGCCGTACGCACGATGAACGACGATTCGAATCGCTTCGTTCGAACGCGCGGTATATCGAAATGATGTTCCGCAGACCCCACCCCCTCTCCACTCCCTCTCTGCTTTCTCTTGACTACTTCCCCCTTTTTATTTATATTTGTTTGTTTGACGTTGACTCGAGTGTTCGATTCCAGTCAGCCAGCTTGTACCAATATGTTTCCGTATCTAAATTCCTTTATACCCTTGTCTTGTTTAGAATGATATTCTTTTTATACGAGGTACTACACTATCTGTATCTACCCATTTTGTGTGAAGACACATTTATATACTATTTAATTTAGTTTCAATAAATCTTTGTAGGCATTAGAAGCTGATAATGCACGTTCATGTGAACATATCCCACGTATCTGTGTCGCCACGCACTCAGCCGGGGCTCTTTGTCGAGCCATTGTTTCCACTCAAGGTTCTTCATTATACGCTTATAAATTATATTAATTAAGCATTAACTCAATTACCGCAATTATTTTTGTACAGACAACTTTTTAAAATACTATGTTATTTTTTAATGTCATTGAATTTCCGATTGGTCATTAAGATATATATAAGAATACTTTTATAAAATAAATAGCAATAAATTCATTTATTGCATAATTATATAAGAATTGGAAGAAACAAAGTGTTCCATGATAAGGTTTGATAACGATAGCCACGAACTGGACGACGTAGCATATATCTCCAGCAAGATGGACAGACGTTCTGTTAAGGTGGTGGAATTCCACTATAATCTGATTCATAATTAAATGTCCAAAATATAAACAAAGAAATGTCAATGTCAAAGTGTTGTTGCAGGTGAACTAATTATCAAGGAATAAACAAATATAAAAAGAAAATAACGAATTAACAATAAACAAAAACTTTACACAATTTAACGAACGCACTATGAATACCCTTTAAGCAATTCGAATTCGTAAAACGAAATAGGTACGAATGACATCTGAAATAAAGACAAAATGGTGGCTCGAAATATGCCAGTAAATTACCAGTATCATAAAATTATTTACTAATTAAAATTACATCAGTAAAAATTATATGTATGCATATAAGTTTTTTTTTTGTTTTTCGTCTTTGAGTTCCTCTAAGGCCCAAACTAAACAACTTTGGATATATAATAGTAAGTTGGGTTTAATCGTCATATTTTCGGCCAAGGTATCACTGTTCTTCCGTTCCGTTGTACAGTTCGGACATACAGAATAGTAAAATGTTTCCAGGTTTTATCAGATTATAGAGCAAAAAAACATCAAAACGATTAATATCGTCCAAAATAGGAAACTAACATTTAAAATGTTTTTTTGTTGCTCGCGCATCTCACTATGAATCAAGCTATGCACGATGGCTTTACGGGTCTGATCTTTGTTACGGTCTTTGGGGAGGCCTGTATTCAGCAGTGGACCAATTTTTTGGAATAAAATTAATAAATAAAACGAGTATTAGACAAACAGTAATTGCGTGGTTTGTGATTTTATTTCTTTAAAGTTATTCGGATTCTATAATTGTCTGTAGAATGTTCTAAGTGGCTAAGATACCGTGTGTATTGTAACTGCACACAATGTATAATATTAAATGCTTTGAAATGCATGTTTTCTCTACCTCTTACACTGATGCTGATAATTTCTTTAAGTTGTCATCAATGTAACATTGCAGACAAAGTGTATTTATCCACACTAATTATTCCACTACGTGTGGCGTAACACATGATCCAGACACGGAACGGAACAATTTTCTCATAAATATAACATATGCACATACAGAACCAAAAAGTTTCGAAAAAATATAAAATTAAAAAAAATATATTTTTATGCTATTGTTTGTTTTCTACATATAGAAATGCTATATTTTCATTTCCTGCTGTATAATGTTTTACCATCACAATTTAGTAAGGCACGCCGGCAAAAGGCAGTGCTTTTTGGTTTGAACCATAATCTTGTAAAACTGCCGAGCTGAAGTGCAACTCAATGTTACAAAAAGACGAATGTAAATGAGAAACAAGTTAAATCGGAATGTAAAAATTTAACAAAAATACCTTGCCACGTATTATAATCGGACCACTCATTCCCAATTTTACTGAGCTTATTAGTGGTCTCGAATACGACAGGGAGTGAGCCTATCGCTGTACACGATTTACATATCTTAAAAAGTGATTTTGCCGTGCGAATTTATTCGAACGTCTCATTCGTATTAGCTGGAATAAAATAAAAAAAACGAATAAAATACAAGTAAATACCCATGTTGCACGATAATGTGTATTCATATTATAATAATGTGTATGTTCGTATAACACGTAGATTAGAAAGTACTCTTGGAATATTACATCATTGAAAGTTATTTGATTTTGCATAATGGTTACTTAGTGTCGGAATCAAATAAAATGTGGCTATTCATAAAAATAGCTGTTTTTAATCTATTACTTAGGTGTCAGTCTAATATATCCAAGGAGACGCCCAGATATTTTTCACCTGCCTAGCTTGTACGTACCGAATTACGTTCCATTATTATTCGTATACAAATCAAAATCATGCATTAAAGATTCGGGTAGAATAACGGTAGCAAAACAAATGTAACCTTCGATGTATTCTTAGATACAAAGAGCGGAAGTTAAAGATACTTTTAATTATTTTTAAGAACTGCGTGAACTTCACAGTGTTAAAAAAATTCTCATGACAGCTAAATGTACGCTAACGAATTTTGAGACTTCGCATTGATTCTACGACGGTGCGCTCTTTTACAGTCATAAATATTATACATAATTTAAATGAGGTATTTAATGAGGAGGTTTACTCAGATAAATTAAAGTATCCTTGTGTCTGTCTATTTCATTAGTATTATAGGGTCGTGACTGTAATTTGAATTTATAAAGGCGATGCAAAGAAATTCTTAGAGCCATCACAAAATAGATTGTATGTAAATAAGGCAAGATTTGTATTCAGACGACCAAATAATGTCATATATCATACATTCAATATGTTCTATCTGTCGATCTTCAATTAAGATTCGTAAATAATACAAAACCAAACATACTATAAATATTTATTTTAAATTATATTTATGAGCGTTCCTTAAAATATGAAATTTTATAAATATTAAAATATTGTTGTAGTGGTAGAGCCCGCAATGATAGCAAACATTGCGCGCAATGCGGGCCGGCTCGACCGGTAAAATACCACGACCT
Source organism: Papilio slateri (assembly GCA_018246275.1). NCBI lineage: Eukaryota > Metazoa > Arthropoda > Insecta > Lepidoptera > Papilionidae > Papilio > Papilio slateri. Next base: position 5,083 of record DWTW01002035.1, read on the forward strand.
CACAGAAGACAGGCGTGAAGTAGAAGTATGGTTCTGCGTTTCGTCTAATGAGTGAGGTGCCGGAGGTCCAATTTCAGTCCTCTTCCCTATCCCATTCTTTCCTAATAAGGATAGGATGGGGAGGGGAAGAGGATTGGACGGGGAGGGTATGAATAGGAGGAAATATCCTTTTCCCCCGTCTGTTCGACAGGGGCTGTCCATTAAAGGTAGGCAACGCATCTGCAACTCATTAGCTTGTTGCGGATGCCTATGGGTAGCGGTTACTTAACATCAGGTGAACGCTGGCACGTTTGCCACCTGTTTCCATTTAAAAAAAATGTTCCGGAACTAAATATCGAGTAAAAAACGCGGAGAAATTAGACAAGAGTAGGCTGGCGCGTCACATTTCAGGCGTATCTTACGTTATTTTGATTGCAATTGTTCCTACAGGGACCACACTAACTCACATATGATTTAAAATAATAAATTCGACTTTTCCAGCTGTCATATTATCTGTTGCGGTAGCTGCATTCTACGACCGCAGCAACCACGGCAGGCTCCAGCCTATATGCGGCTGCAAGCCCGCGCCGCCGATCTGCGCGAGCAACTGGGTCACGTACCGCGGCGAGTGCGATATGGGCTGCCATCAGTACCTCTACAAGGAGAAGCTCTACGTGATATATCTGGGCCCGTGTGAAGATCTACATCGTGGTCAACTCGGATCTTATGGAAAATAAATATTGAAATTACAATGATTGCTTTTTTAAATATGTATTCAGTTTATGCTCACTATACATGGATTAGAATTTCCCGATTAATAAGAAAGTTTTGCCTGGTGGAAAGGTTTAATTACAGTACCATTTAAAAGGGCTAAGTCGGTGCACTTATTTGGCTAATGAAGTGGCTATGTAATGTAACGAACAAAAAAAATTTCGAGCAACGATTAAATTTTTTGGTACCTTAAATAATACGATGTAGAAATTAAAGTTGTTTTTTTTTTAAGAAAAGTAGTAGGTATTTACCTACTACTTTAAATCGAAAAAAAATCTAAACATTAGAAATATTATTTTTGTAGCATACTTAAGCAGAATATTTTTCCGCAAATTTCAGATTCTGGTATTTAGATTTTTTAAGATAATATTTTTCATACACACTTTCGTCACATGTACGATCTTCGACGCCGTTTTTGTCACATAATTGCGTTACAAAAACGGCGTAATGGAAGGGAAATGAGGTAACCAAATACGTATACTATAAATAGATATACTTTATGTTCATCTTCTATCCAATCGTAATTCAGAAACTCATTTAGCGCACGTTCAATGTGTTTTGTGTATTTCGTCTTATATCTATACTATCATTAAACCGACCCCTTCTGTCTCTCCGGGTATACTCATCTGCTGCTATATAATTTCTTTCTCAAAAACCATCACTTACATTGTCTGGGACCTACATATATCCTTTCTACAGAGTCTATCATACCGTGAGTTTACGCTGCCGAAAATACTTACCTAAAAATGTTGTTACATCTATTTTTTTTATATATATAGAGAAGGAGAGAGATAACAACGTGTTTTGGGTGATGTTTTTAGCAGTGTAAACTCACGGATATAATGGGACTGAGACTGGCTATAGCTTATTTCTATATACTTCGCTTTGGAATATAACCCGTGTAAAATGTCCGAGGCCGCATATCAGCGCGTTTATTATAGTATTTATTTCATTGCATTACTGATTACCATGTTATTTATTTATTACACTTTTATTAATAATTTAACGCCTTTCATCTTGTAAGTAATTGAAAAAGTAATAACAATAGGACAAACGATTGTTACAGTATTTATCGAAAACGATCCGTTGATGTTAATAGTCATTGAACTAAAATCATAGAATCCTTTAGAGTTCAAGATGAAAATTTTATTTGTAATTCGTAAGTAAATTTTAAATAGTAAATGACTTAAATAGTAATATAAAGTTGCCATATGGCGGCTACATCTGTCAAGTTAGCGACAACAGATGAGGAGAAAAAAAGCGCTCTCCTACCAGATGGACCGAAGATCTTGCGAAGACAGAAAGTGGCGGACTGCATATTAAGACGAGAAGGCCTACGTCCGGCAGTGGACGGACTGAGACAGCTGATGATGATGATATAGACCAGAAAGTTTTCAATAATTTTTACGCCTATGTGCGAGTAAGAGAGAGCGACATTCGTGTCTTTAGAACAAAATCCAACTTAACATATGGATGTTAAGTTGGATTTTGTTCTAAAAAAATGGTTTTAACCCCCGTCGCTAAAAGAGTTATCCTAGGTGAACGTCGTGTATCTACGCGATACTATGCGACATGACGAGCGACTGGTTGTGGCTGGAACGTACGACACCAACACATAAAACATTGTATTATATTCGATATTGTCGCATCGCGTCGCAATACCGTGTTTGTCGATCATCTAGGACATCGGGTTAGAGAGTTGTTTGGTTTAACTTGTGTTCTGTGGGTCACCAGTGGTATGATAGCTATCAAACTAACTGTGAGTTCACACTGCATTCACATAAAATATATTGTCATCTCTGTTTTATTTTACAGAGAAAGAGAGAGTAACAATATGTTTTATGTGATGTTTTCAGCGGTGTGAACTCACGGTAATTGATATACATTGATACGATGCATGATGGTAATGGACATACGTGATTGATAGATGGTTTCATCAGCCCATTTCCTATTTGCTTATAAGAAAAACTATTTGTTCTCCAGTGTTTTATTACAGGATTTCTTTGTGTCAGGGGTTTATAATTTTCTAATTTAATTTAATTTGTTATATACGTATATTCCATATCGCAATTTACCGTGAGTGTAAACGGGTTGAGCCGTGTCTAGTAGACAATTGTCGACACATCGGAGACAGTTATCGGATGAGATACGAAGCGAATATCGGAAAGAATTCCAAGCGACTGGTCAAAGTCGATCCTGGCTAATTACTTTTTTTTCAGGTTTTTCAGTTTACACTTCTGATCATTGCCGTCGCGTCCGCAAGACTGTGGACGAAATCACCAAACTCTGCATGCAGTTGCGTACCGGAGCCAGTTTGAGACCGAGAGACCAGTTTGCGCGAGCAATCTGCTAACGTATGACGGAGTTTGCAACATGCAATGCTCCAGCCGGTATCTCAATCAGAAGCTGTATGTGCTGCACGAAGGCAAATGCAAGCTCGATTATCATCTGTACACAAGACAGTAGACTAATAAAAATGTATGCGTAGCTTTTTTATGGTTTAATTTAAACCTCCTTAATATTAAACTCCTTTCTTACTAATATTACAAGAAAAAAATTAACGTTAGCTTTCATAAACCGTATCTTCTCTAGTATTCTTAGGCATTGCATTTTGGTATGTCTGTCTGCATAAAAAAATGTTTTTAATAATCGCTCCAACTTTGATTCGCTTTCTACAACCTCCTTACATCGTCATCAGCCGAGGCGTCCACTGCTGGCCTCGACAAGGATTGCCACTAAAAACGTAATCGGTTTAAAATTTCCCTACACTAGAATTGAATTCTAACAAAATGTATACAAAAAAAAGCAAATATCTAGCGACCTTTCATTTTAAGATAAGTTTAGATGTTGCATATAGTTAACGTTTACTAGTGACGCGCCCCGACTCCGCACGGGTAGGAGAGCATTTAGGCCAACATTTGATTCTGTCGTAATGTCGTACTAGCCTATTCAACAATAACTATAAGATTTCATACAATTTACACAACATTTTATTTAATTATACCTATATGTTAAACATCCTCCTATATCACTTCCTTTATTGGCTAAGACCGCGTTAAAATCACGCAAAGGAATGGAAAGTATACTTTTAATTTCTTCGCGTGGACTAAAAAAATTGACTTTCGCTTTCCTTGACAATATCTGATTTTTTTAATGAATAAACAAAAGCCTTTTACGACAACCCGATCTAAGGCGGCGATGTGGTCGAAAGACGGTACGCACTAGTTTAGCAATAACCTATTCACTTGAAGGAAAGAGGTCACTACCAGTTTATACCAGATATCACCAGTTTATTGGCGAAGAGATGCATTGCCCCTGTCATTAATTTACTTAATGTAACAAAAATTAAAAGACACAAAGATGAACACAGGTCATAAAAATAATAGTTCCACAATTGATAGTTAAAAAACTGCGTCACAAACCTTTGTGTGGGTACCTACCCAAGTCATAATTTAACATGAAAACATCAGGGAATAGAACAGTATTCGTAGACATTGAAATATATTATATATTTTTATAATTTTTTTTTGTTTTAATAATTCTATAAGGTGTGATATTAAAACATGGAGAAGATATTGTAGCTTCTCTATAGTCATTTGATGTGAATACAAACAAAATAATATAGGTTATATTCGACACAAAACTGAGTAATTAGACGGAAAATTTTAAATGTGCATTAACAAACCAAATTAAAATTAGTTCTGGAACGAAACGTGGAGAACGTGACTTTTATTTTGAACTAGCTGTTGCCCGTAACTTCGTTGCCACCGAAATATTTTATTAAAATTTATTACTTTATTCAAATTTCCACTTTATTAGCTACTCTATTTCATTTATATCAAGTACATTTCCATTACACCACTATTTTACCCTTTTCACTCCCAATTTCCATAAATCATTGATTAGTGTTCGTACACATTATGCAGCAAATGTCCCGTGTCCAGTAGATTCACTACTAGGTTATTAATTAAAAAAAGAGTTATTAATTACAACGAGTGTTCTGTGGCACTTATAACTTATTAACAATTGAAATTAAAATCTTATAGTCAATTTCCAAGCTACGGTAATAAAGCTTGGACAACAGTTAAAAGTTAACAATCGAGAGAAAACATAAATCATTATTGATTACACAGATAGTTAATATTAACTACTCTGCATTAAGTTAAAAAGAAAATAAGTTTACTGTTTTCTTAACGAATCGTTACTTAACATAACTGTATGATACGGTTGAAATAACCGAGAAAAATGCAAGATAAAAAGATTTTGTTTCACTTATAAAATGGTGCTTTTCTAAAGCATTCTAATTCAAATTCAAGATGAAGTTGTGTTTATTAGTTTGTAAGTGATTTTATTTAAGAATATTCCTCGTGCACAATCAAATGCTTGTACCGTGAACAGAAATATTACCATCGTGAAATAATGTACATTCACTAGCTGCGTCGCTCGCTGTACAAACGCATGCGCACGCGGGGCGGTGGGACGTGAGAGGGCGGGGGTGGCACATTCCACGCGAATCTCATTTTATTGTGCACGTATATTAAGCTACTTATTTAAATGAGCAATTCTTTTTTCGTATCTCGACGCAATTGGCGGTCTTATTGCTAAGAGCAATCCCCTCCAGACAACCATTAAAGGGACAGTGTAAAAGAGGGGCAAAGGGTGTTCATTTGTAATATTAATAAATATTGACTTTACCCTCTTAAAATAATGATTTCAAATAATTTATATCATGTAGCTGCAATATACATTTTGTTGTTAAGACCTCCAGCAATATCGTGTTTCGGCATAAAACTACCTACTATTGTCCGGGCGGGAGAATAAAATCGATAAATGTTATAATTTTGTGTCAACAGTGATTTAACATAAAAAATAAATGTTGGAACGGGTTGCCTTACAACTTATATCGATTATACAAGTGACATACTAAAGGCGATATTAAGAGTACCAGTAACCGACGAAATTATAAGCGTAGACGTGCCAGAACAGTGCCAAATGGGGAATCACCGTAATCTCTGCAAACCCCTCTGTGCCACGGACGTGTTGCTTATTTATTTTAAGTTTTGTACAAAATCAAACAATCAATCAAGCATCAAATCTCACGTTCTTAAAACTTTTGGCTTTGGAAGTTTTGGCTGTGCATTGATAGATATTTCAGACTTTTATATATTTATATGAGTATAAACAAATCAAATGTATTATTTCAGTGACGATTGTAGCGATCGCCGCGGCATCGAGATGGACTACGCCATCCGAGGGTTTTGTATGCACCTGTGCCCGCGGACCTCCCGTGTGCGCCAGCAACCTTAGGACCTACGACGGCATTTGCAACATGAACTGCGCCCAGAACTGGATCGAGCAGAGAATTTACGTCATCTACAACGGCGACTGCAAAGATATTATATATCAAAACAAAAAACTTCTATGAAATAATTCCCAGTAATGCACAATCGAAATGGAATGGAATGGAATCAAAATCAAAACGAAATGCAACACGAAATGGTCCTTCTTTTAATGTCTTTCAACTAACTAACAGCTTTGTAAACAATTCCCATCTTTACTTATCTTTATTTCCAGTCTCCTTTTTCCGTTCTCTAAGAAGTTTAAATACCTTTGTGACTACAATCTGAAAAACTTCTAAACACAAATAAAATATTGAAAAACTACATTTCAGGCTTTTAATTGAATAGTTTATTGAGATCTACTTATCACATATCAACTGAGTCGTTCCTTTGTCACAGAAATATCAGATTATTTTTTATAACTCTAACCGCGAGTTCGCAATGCTAGAACATCTTGTGATC
>DWTW01002036.1:0-11629 GCA_018246275.1 Papilio slateri
ACGCTCTAATGGAGTTACGCTCTTTCTACTTTACCGACTCCCTTGTGTGTGTTTTTATTATAAATAAGTATGTATATTCTGTAGTTATTATTTATTACAATTTAAATAACAAATTCAAAAATACATTCATTTTAATTACGAATCTCTATTCTGTTTTGTTATTTTACTCCGTGTTTTTTATTTATTAAAAATTCTAATATTCACTGTAATACATAACTTCTAAATAACATCCGCCGGGCGTCCCGGGACGACCAACTGTTTTTCCTTACTTCTTCTTTTTCCAGTAAAGATACACTTATAAAAGACACTATTCAAACAAAAAAAAATCCGTAAAAGTGTGGACGGTACAGAAATTAATGTCCGACACTTTAGTCGCAATTTCTATCGTAGTCTAAACTCTAAACTTAGCTTAAGACATAATTTAATAATTTAATTTAGAGTGTGAAATTCTCACATGATTCATGATTTTTGAATTAATTTGCCGTGGACAGTGATTAGAATTGTCCATCTTTTACTGAACTTTTTATAAACAACACTTATAGCTCTATTTTACATGTATTTCATGAGTTTCATCCAAGAATCTTAATATTGTCAGTTCCGTTTCTTAATCGTTAAAGCTTTTAATGTTTATTTTAAATAATGTGCAAATTAGTGAAAGTTTCTATGTTTTTTACCAATTCTATACTAATTTCATAACTAACGGGCTGATCAAGAAAGATACAATATTTTTATGCATACATACAAAGAAGATTATTAATTTATATCAGTAGGTACTATTTTTAAACCTGGTTGACTAATAAAATGTCTTTCGGCCCCGAAATTACACAGTCAGGAGCAGGATATATCTCCCCAGGGTTACATTAGGATGTACTGTGCCGGATTGTTACGACTCTTTTCTATAGCCTGGTTTGTATTTTCCAAAACCAATTATGGAAAACAATATGTGCCTTTTTTTGGTTTCGGTGGGGAAATCCTAACAAAGATAGCCTTCTTTTGAGGGAAAATACAGTGGTATGCGAGGTTTTACTCACTAAAACCCTCCTCGGAAACAATCCTCGAGTGCAATGAGGAAGAATTCCAGGATCTCCAAGGGAACACACCGGAACCCAATACTGAGCTCCTGCACAACCCTGGGGAGACAGTAACTCCCCTTGTGCTACGGCGACGCAGGGCCACGCCATGTTACCGTCTTCTTGAAACAGTATGTGCCTAGCTCATGAATTTAATAAAAAAAATGAACTGGATAATACCGGTTTATGATGAGTTGTATACAAGGCATAAATTATTATATGATATTTCATATTAACAATGATATTTTTTGTTAGAGCGACTTTCGCTTGAATTCAAAAATAAAATGCAGGGTCTACTGCAATGCTGGCTGTCCCGGCCTCTAGGCCCAATTAGAGGATTGGGATGGATAGTGACAGACCCATTCCTATTAGTTGGTTCTCTATGTTAGGTTTCAAACTAAATATAAATTCAAATTAAATAATTATATGTAAACATGTACATTCTGGGGTAGACGACACTATATTAAGACTGTTCTGTAATTGAACAATGGATACACCATTCGCTAACACTTCGATCTTTCAATAGGTATTATTCAGAGAGCACGACGACTTGTCCCAAGTGCCCAGACAAACTTGTATCTATAAAGCTGTATTTACGTATTATATATTTCCTCATTTATAATTGAACAGTAAGTTGACTGCTACAGGAGAGATGTGCAGCATTCACAGCTTGGAAGAACCTTACACACCTCGCTCCTCAGACAAAGCACGTACTTGACGCCTGGTTTCTGTGGTCGTGGTATGTCACCGGTTGAGTGTTGAGCCGGCACATTCGTGCAACAGTTGTTGCTGCAGGTTGTATTGTTAAAACTAAACAAGTTAACGTTCACTCAATCTGTTTTAGAGATATCTAAGTCAAGAACTTCTAAAATGTTTTTTACCCTGTGTTTGGGTTCTCGCCGGTTTCGTTATTATTAATTCTAGAGTGTCTTTTGATTCAGTGCCAAGGTCCGTCGTCGAATCCAAAAAGAATCCCAAAAGCATCAGAATTCTTCCATGACATATTTTAAAGTGAACTTATTAATATTTTTTAACCATTATTATACTATCTACATAGATAACGGTTTAACGCTGGCCAAAAGTCGTAAGTGAGTAAGCCTTTTATTTTTTACCTTACTAAAACCTACCCTCAGGTGGGTCAAGCGACTCTTGCAACTGTAGTCTCTATGATACTTTCAGTTCAGTTCAGTTCTACATGGCTCAAGTGTGTATATTTACAAGTAATCCAAACGACGGGACATCGCAGGGAATATTTCATGTGATTGCATACAATTACGTGCTCGCGCGCGCGAGAGATACTCGTAAACGCCCCTCAGAGATTTCTCTTAACGTACGATTTGTTCACTTTGAAAGAAGTGCTTGCTAAATAGCTACAAATATAATAGTTAATGTTGTTTTACTTTTTTTAAATAAAGATAAGTTGATGATATAAAATAATAACTGACCTAATATAAATAGTGAGAAATGTTTTTTTTTATAGCAGAAGGTGACAACGTGAGAACTATTCACTTTATATTAAGCGACTACCGTCACCCTCAAATTTATCCAACAGGGAAAAGTATTGCAGATGCAATACCAGTATACAAAAGAGAAATGAATAGTAAAACAAGGACAAAATGAATGGACCTCACAGAAGACAGGCGTGAAGTGGAAGTACGCTTCTGCGTTTCGTCTGATGAGTGAGGTGCCGGAGGCCTAATTTCAGTCCTCTTCCCTTTCCCATTCTTTTCTAGTAAGGATAGGATGAGAAGGGGAAGTGGATTGGACGGGGAGGGTATGAATGGGAGAAGGAAATATCCTTTTCCAGTCTAGCCTCTCTGTCCTTTAAAGGTAGGCAACGCATCTGCGACTCATTTGCTTGTAGCGGATGCCCATGGATAGCGGTCATTTAACATCAGGTGACCCGCTTGCTCGTTTTCCACCTAATTCCATAAAAAAAAACATGATACACACTACTTATCAAAACATAAACTTATTGTAATGAAAGGATTTTCTTCATGTTCGGTAAGTAAAAAAATTAAGACTCTTATTTGTGACTTTAGAAATTAGCACAAAATGAAGCAAAATAATTAAATAATGTAGGTATAACATAAAAATGCCCGTATGTATGTTTGTAAATAATATGTGTCGTAGCGGTCTGCTGGGTGCGCGGATGCTGCGCGGGCGCGCCGCCGGAAACGGAAGTCACGGGCGCGTTCGCGCGCTCATCTGTGGAAAAATGGCGGTCGCGCGGAATTACTAGGTTGGTCATCCAGAGATGCCGTTACTGCAATTTTATCTACTTACATTATTTAGGTTTGACCATTTAAAACTGAATCGGAACACATGAATATTTTAACTATAACCAACTGGAAATGAGATAATATTTTCATATTTATGATTTTAATTTAGAAAAAAAAAACAAACAGCCTTGAGGCAAATGTTTAATTTGATGAATACAAGAGAAAGGCTTTCAGGAGTGCAATTGTAACATAAAAGCTCATCATTGTTTTTCTTTTGTTGAGTACAGGTTATGGTTATTTAAATTATTGGTAATCAGAAAAACAGTCTTAAGCATCGACGGTAACAAGGTTCAGTCGAAGAAGTTCCACGACTTCCCAGAATACTGACATGAAATAAAGTAATTTTAACTTCTGTGTTTCATCCAATGAGAGAGAGAGACACCGTCCTACATCTTATTCCTGTGCCTTTTCTTCTGCCACTCATCTCTCATACCTAAAAAAAGTTGACAGTGCATCCGTAACACTTATGAATGTTGCGAATATTTATGGCTAACGAAGGTTAACAATTAGTTCGTTTGACTTCTTCAATTATAAACGTAAAAGTCTGAGACGATGACGAATTACACTTTTGAAAATTTTGGTATAATTTTTTCCTTATTCAATTCTCATACGTCTACGCCTAATGTCTATCATTTACGGGTGTGCTGCAATATAATATAAATAATGTTTAATACTATAATAACTGTGTGATATAAATCATATTTAGAGCCCATCAATTGTGAAAGATGAGAGTAGGTATTGGTAGTCGTGTGACAGAAGAGGCTTTCGTTCCGCGAGGTGATGGAAAGCGGCCAGCGTGACACCGGGGCGTGACCCAGCGCCGTGACCCGTCGCGCCGTGTAATGCGGCAAATTGCCGTGCGCAGGCATCGTCGCGGCCGTGCTCTACGCTCTCTCGTTTTAGCGGTTACGACTAATCGTCACTTGGTCGTATTGTTTCGTTAATATACATCCCTTTTCTTGAAGAATACTCAGTTATAAAGGTATTTATCTGTAAAAAACTTAGCTTAACAATATAAAGGAGCAGAATTAAATTGTAGGCTATTTTGCAATACTGCAAATTGTTCAACTATCCTCCGTACTAGTAAAGAAATGTACTACGGCAGGGTTTAAACTTTGCCGCAAATACTGCATAGTTTATACTAAATATAGGTATTAAAACTTTAACATTATGATACACAAAATATCTTAATATAAGAGGATAAATTTGTTAATCCGTTTTTTAAATTATAGACCAGATACTATAATAGAATATGTAAAAACTAATAATATAATAAGTTATGCGGACTTATTGATAGAAATCCAGTTTTCAGTGCAACTGAAGTTACTAACATTAAAAGATCTCTAAGAACAATTTCCAAAAGAAAATGGGAAAGGCTGATGAATAAGATAATAACTGAGTTATTTATTTCTTATTTAACAAGTAAATCTCGCGGACCGACAGATAACCAGGCTAGAAAAACACATACTTGATAATATTTTTTAATTATTTATTTTCTAAAAACCAATGTTTCGTTTTCTATAAATTAATTTTGTACTTAATATTCATAAATTTGCTAATATTTATGATAGACATATGAATACATTTGACTTTATGAGACTAGGTAAAAAAAAAGGAACTGATGAGTTGCTATTTTCTGTTTGTCGACTGTCGACTAACATTCAATACTTGGATTAGTGAAAGCGTTCAATAACCTTTAAGCTTTATGATGATTAATAATTGATAATTGTGTTTAAAGATTAATTAAAGAAAATTCTATATTATCGAATTATCGGCAGTAGAATTTAGTGGAAAAGGTCGTAACGTTACAGTTGAATGTAAAAGTCATCAAATGGCTAAATGTGCGGCGGCATGGACTCACACGCTCCTAATCGTTGAGAGAATTAGACAAACCAATGCGGTACTTGACTTTGAAATAATTACTCTAATGTCACAATACATTTCTAAACTCTTATATGTTGTTCAGTTGCTAAGCGTCTTATTTAAAGTCGGAGCTTCGATTTTTAGTGAGCGTACCAATAACTTTCAATTTTTCGTATTGTTAAAGTACACCATAATGATGAATTCTTCACCTCTGTCACATTTAGGTTATAATAACTTCACCGCGATTGTTATTCCTATGTAAATACACTCAAAGTTAAAAGCAGCGCCAATTATACATTTATAGAAATGAATATATACCAAATTACAAAGACAGAGCTGATAGATACACTATTATTAATGTGAAACCATAAAATTATTTATTCTTTGGGCAGTTTTAAGAAAGTCGGAAACCCATCAGGCATTACTACGTCACATAGTATCTATACAGAAATTATAGACACGATGTTCAGTTCAAGGGGTGTTTTGATGACTTATTATTGAAAACGAGATCACAAACTTCTCTCAATATCTGGGAACATGTCGGGGAAATAAGTGACAACTGTCAAATCAATCATAGTCATCATTGCTATCATCAGCCGAAAGATGTTCACTTCTTATCAGTCACTTGACGCCCTCATCCAGGGGACACCCACAATTTTGAACACACGTTGGCCTATCTAGGCCTCTAGAAATCCAATCCTACAGGATGGCCAGATCAATGATGTTAATTAAGAGACAAATAAAAAACTCATATTAACATAATACCACAGTAAAATTGTAGTACAATTTCAGCTGTGTGCTAGCAGAATGAAATGAAGGTAACCGAAGAAATAGTAACTTGTAATAAAGTTATCCCTCTTAATCCTCATTCGTTACAAAATTTCAACAATTTTACTGAAATTTTTGGTTGTTTGTTGCCATAACTTCATAAGAAGGAAACTTTAAAATCAATACACGTTATTAAATATTTGACCGAGAGATAAAAGTGCACAACACCACAAACATACTTCGGGAACAATTCAATATAATCTGTTCTGGTATTCAAATAATTCCAGTACAGCGGTGTCCAAAACCGTAAATAATAATTCACTAAAAATCAGATATAAAAACATGTAGGATAATTACTCGCGGGGACGGGCCCCATGAGGGCCGCAAGCATAAAGTACCACGTTTACTCCGAGCTGAACCTACTAAAATAAATATAATACTTGACGGACTGTTTATGTCATGGAAGCGGGTTTGCGCAAGCATTCACAGATTTCGATGGGGTAGTTAGATACAGTCGTCAACAAAACTATTACGCAGTTTTTTCCATCTAATCTCTTATAATATTTTAAAAATTAATTAAGAAATATATGTTCCACGAGTTTGTGTTTTTAATATTTACTCTAATGTATCCGATTTTTCTAACACTTAATAACTTATTGTATTTAATCATCATTTAAATTTAAATTTGTCAATGTGTTTTATTGATATTTATTATACATTCTTTTTAACTCTGTTTACATGATTTATTAGTTGCTCCTATTCCTTACGTAAATCTAAATAAGATGTAGGTAGCGAAGTAAGGTAGAACATTTTCAGACAAACGCTAACGGTATTAAGTTTATGAGGGCATAAGTTCCAAAAATACCTCGAGACCTAAAAGCTTAACCACCTAAACGATCAATTATCATGATCTAAACAATATTTTGTATTTTTGATTTATAAAAATAGGTGTCATTCAAAACTGCCGACAGAAGTTGAAAATTAAGCCACAGGTAGAAAAAATCTTATTGAAATAATAAAATTTCAAATCACGTTTTTCGTCTGTGCTCGACAGTACAACGGGGAGGGGGAGGCGCCGTGCGGGGCGAGGTAAGTTCCGCGACAAGGGAGCGCAGCGCGCACCTGGTCGCCGCAGCTGCGTGCGGGGAAATCTCACGCGCAGCTTCCTCACTGCGCAGTCGCCTCACACACAAACACGACCGCTTACCACGTACACATTCACATATACACACACACACACACGACCTCTTACATGTACACGGATGGTGGTCCATCATTCTTACGTATGTGTGCGACCACATGCTTCTATATGACACACACATAGTAACGATCAGATTACTATGTATACCGAGTTTTTATATAAGTATTGCTTATGTGAGCGTGCAAAGAGAGTTAGTTAGATGAGTGTGTTGGTTACAGTAATGTTGGTTTGCTGATGTTATTCGTTCTAATAATATCCTTTCAATATAATTTTCCACGACTTATCAATCTTCTAGATGAAATGGGTGACAATCTATTGCTGTGCATCCTTCTTACGTTAAATGCATAATAATATCATAAAGCAGAAAGTTTTCTTTGTAATTGGTAAACTCTGAAATTACTGAAGCGATATCCAGCTATCGTGCCATATTAAAATTCACCCCGACGAGGCCGGCACTTGCTAAGAAATAAACATAAAAACAAATTTCTCGCATCTTTTTTCGTTGGTATTTTAATCTCTCATGAGATAGTTGATTGCTATCAAATATAATTCGTAGATGATCCGTTTCTGTCTTTGAAATTTTTTAAAATACTAAAGAAATGCTGCTTTGGACGGGAAACGAAATCGAGCCTTGACTTTTTGTGTAATCCAATAAATAGTTAGATTACGGAATCGTTAATTAATTAGTTAAAAGATCTATAAATCATTCTAGGCACGTGTCTACTACTTAACGTGTCATCATTTTAACATCAACAAATAAAAATGCTTTGTTAAAGATAATTTTATTCAACAAAGATTCACGTAAAAACGGAGTTCAATTGTATACAGAACGTTGTAAACTGGCTCACTTCGCAGCATATCTTTAATTCTCATTCAATTCATTCAGTTATTCAAAGATGCAACAGGTTAAGGCTTTCGCCACATTATAGACGCATCTAACAATTTTATGAATGGTGGATTCCTAAAAAACATTCCTTACAAGTTGTATTATCTGATCACAATAACAGGCGCCGTTTAACAAAGCGCGTCTACAAGTGTACAATTCACGATAGCTCTTTATGATTCTAACTATTTAATAAGAACCGTGATGCTTAGTTCATTTACCCTTCTCCCGTACACTTTTGTAAACGCGGATGTCGAGTCGCGGCTCCTTCAATACTGGATAGGTTTTAAATGCATTATATTGTTGTTATATCAATAGTGGCGAACATTTTGTCAGCACTCTGTCTTTTGTGAGAGCGAATTATGTAATTATGTGTGAAGCAAACACTTGACCGCCGGTTTACAAAGAAGTTTATGATTTTTTAATTGGTTTACGATTATTAATGTTTTATTCCTTAATTCATACCTAATACTCATTATATCTATGCCCTTACAAAGTTTTTAAGTGTATGTTTTACTCGGACATTTTTGTCCGTCAAAAAGTACGATCTCCTGATTTAGAAACGAAGTACCAGATCTTTATAGGTCATAATTTAGACGATAACAAAAGACGATGCAAAAGATAAAAAGCTGGTTAATTAGTCTTCACGTTTGAAACATAATTTAACACGATCAGCGTACTTTAGTGATAAAATTGTGCTAGTATCACCACAAAGTGGCTAGTGGTTGATCCTAATAACCTATAATCAAAAGTGGGTTAAAACTACTTAAATTCCTTTCATCTCAAAATGAACATAAGTAAAAGTTTAGACTGTTACATTATATCTTTCTCTCATTTCAAAAATACATATATTTATAATGTACAAGCGATGTACATATCAGCCAGCTATCGGCCCCCCTCCAGTGGCATATGTATCGTGCCCCGCTGGTGTACAATTACCGATGTTTTTTGCCGCTTCAGCCGTGAGACCGAGGGCGGGGTTCGGTTACCGGCTGAAAGACTACACCGTAACTTTGCACGTGTAC
Organism: Papilio slateri; assembly: GCA_018246275.1. Taxonomy (NCBI): domain Eukaryota; kingdom Metazoa; phylum Arthropoda; class Insecta; order Lepidoptera; family Papilionidae; genus Papilio; species Papilio slateri. The sequence goes on from DWTW01002036.1 coordinate 9,093, forward strand.
ACGCTCGACGGCCGCGACAAAATGGCCGACGACTTTTACTACCGGAATTGAGATCAAGATGATCTGATTGGAATGGTGGATGAAACAATAAATATCTTTTCATTGATACATACATACGTCAATCAATTAAAATATAATAAAAGCTATGCCCTTTTATCCACATACGATGTTAAGTTTGCCTCGTTATTCTAAAAAAAGTCCTAAATATTACAGATTGCGAGTTTTCCCTGTATATCAGGAAAAACGTATCTTTTGCCCGTTTCTGAAAAACTTCTTACTGTAATATTATACGATACCTATTTTAAAATACAAACTTTTGACGTGATATTTATATCAAAAGAATTACGAATTGCTGGCAAACATTTTTTTCTAAGTGGAAGTGAATTTTGTGAGGAGGAATTTGATTCTAAATCAATAAAGACCATGCAACAACAGGGTAAAGCATTCCAAAATAAACTAACATTTACTTAAGAATTAGGAATGTATTTGATAAATCTTATATGGAACAAAATAAATCCCAGTAAAGCAATCTGCGATCACAGGCACAAAGGAGCGGAAACTGACGCTCAAGTTTAACCCGCTCCTGGATTTCATATAGGCGATTACAAATAATAAAAGATCACGTAGTTTTTTCAACTATCGGTTACAAAGAATGTAAGGAGTAACGGTAGGAAGTCGTCGATTATTGTGTAAGGATTTCCGAACGGATGTTATGCGGATCAGGTAGATAAGTAGGCCGTATTAAATTATAGACGACGATCCGAAAGAATTTTGTTTTGATATAATTAAGTATATCGATCAACATATTAAGAATTTATTTATTATAGTTTTTTTATTTTATAGTCGGATGAGAACAACGAAGTGGCTCACTTAATAATATGTGACCACCGATACCCAACAACATTCGCAACGCAACACAGAGGAGGAAGGGACGGGATGGAACGTTTGCGGCACCTCACTCGTCAAATAAAACGCAGCAGTAAAAATACCTCAACCCAGTATATTGTGAAGTAGAGGTATACTTCCCGGGTCGAACCGGCCCATTCTTGCAACAGTTGCTCCTGCTGCCGGCTCATCTCCTGATCGGCGTTTTAGGACGTCTCCAAGTCCAGTGTCCGGAATCGTTGGAATTTTTACAGTTTTTAAATATTTTTTTTAAATCGGTATTACTGTGGTATTAAACAAGACTACCCAAGAATGACATAATGTATACATTCCTTGAAAACGACAATATGTCTTAATGAACTAGAAAAAAAGAACATAACTTGAAGGATATCGTTTCGAACATTTCAATCCGATGACGTGTATATCAAACGTTCAGACTTACCCTTAGTATTTTTGATATATTTTAAATCGAAATAACTCAACGGCATAAGGAAAATTTCTACAGTCCGGGTCCGTAGGCTGTGGAGGACAAAACGCCGAGTCACCGGCACAGGCGCATCGGGCCGTGGGCCGTGGGGGCGACTTCTTTGATGCGAGCCGACGTTCGACATCGGCCGATAGCCAACAAAACGACAGGCACTGTCTTGTTCGTGTACGTAAGTGATAAGCTTAAGCGTTTATACGTTTCTCAAAAGAATATCTACTTTAGAAAGAGGATTTGCAACTGTGTTATATAGCTACACCATTTACTCATGCACGTGAAAGAGAAGTAAAAAGGTATCTATTATGGATTTGTTGTTTGCATTGTCTTGCTGAAACCTTTTTCGATCCATATATCTCATAATAAACTGAGGTCGATAAGTGGGATTTTATTATAAATAGTTACGTTTTGTTGAAAGTGGGAATGTAAAATGTTTGTTCTTGTCTTGAATTTCAATTAGAAATCTTTTTTTGGCTTAAATAATTGATACTAAGTAACAAAAGTTATGTTAATATTTGTATTATATTGTCAACCTGAGGCACGATCAATTTAGATAAATGAAATGTTTAGTATTTTACTTACATATGTGCATTTTAATCTAGAATTAATTAATTTAATACGTTAAGATATTGCTAGTGAAAAGATAGTTTGTATCGCTTCCTCTCAAGTTTTGAACCAATGAGTAAAAAATGACGCCGACGTCTTTCCTTCTGACACTTGTGAGATGATGGTGTGAATTGAACGCTAAGATGAGTAAGCTTGCCTGATAAACAACTGCACGAGTGCAGTAATTGGTTGGTATCTCCCTGTCATTTGTACCTACGAGTATTTTGTCATTTCATTACGACCAATGCAGGAATGGACCAACAGAGTGGTAGTCATTGCAAGGTCCACAGTTGGGAGTTTCGTTTTGTTAAATTATCCTAGTGTGAAAGATAATCATTAATTACTTTTATTTTCATTATGCTACTATTTGTTGCACAAAATACGTTTTGAAATATAAATTTGAACACTGATAGTGCAGTGGATAGTCTTTCGTGTCGTGTTTTGGTAATCTGGGGTTCAATAAATAAATAAACAAGTAATTTGTTATACATTTAATTCTAATATTCTGAGATATTAATATGATTATTTAATTTTTTTCTCTTTGAATACAGTATAGAGTTATGTG
>DWTW01002037.1:0-11628 GCA_018246275.1 Papilio slateri
CATCATCATCAGCCTGTATCAGTCCACTCCTGGACATAAGCCTTCCCCAATGCCTTCCACAGTATGCGATCCTCCGCGCACCATAGCCAGCGACTTCCTGCCGTCCTCACGAGGTCATCGCTCCGTCTGGAAGGAGGGCGCCTCACACTTCTGGTCGCATACAATGACCCAATACTGAATCACCGCATTTTTTCTTTGATTTTTAAGTGTAAACGTCCTATTTTAAGCAACACTTTTCATATTTTTAAACTTACTAATGTCATATGTAAAAGTTACTAAATAAATAAAAGGAAATAAACAAAATTTTCTGCTCTATCGCATTAGAATCGAAGTCGTAAGTTATGACATACATAAGAGAATACATTCGTTAACATTGAATGAATTACCAAGTCTGATACGTCTTTTAAGTTCACCTTAGTTCAAAAAAAATGTCTTCGATAAAAAATAACATTTTTACTTTTAAAATACATTCGTTAACATTGAATGAATTACCAAGTCTGATACGTCTTTTAAGTTCACCTTAGTTCAAAAAAAATCTGTCTTCGATAAAAAATAACATTTTTACTTTTAAGCAATATAAAAACAATATATTTATAAGAATATAATTTGAGACTCGATGCATATAAGTATAACGTATGAATGTATAGTTTACCTTGCGGCGTGCAAGACATTCTAAAGCCAACATATTGTGCACGTAGCAAAAGAAAGTGCGATGGTATCTTGGTGTCTACTGCCGAGACAGGCATCCGTGTGTCCCCGCATTCCTGAATTGCACATGCTCAACGCAGCAGGCTATAGAGGATCTCCTTTGACAACTTATGTTATACCAAACATTAAATCGCTTACCACTTATTCCGACAACAATGTGAATGGAGAGAGATAACATAAGATAAAAAGAGACGTTACTTTTTTACTTTTACAACAATGTTTTTTCCGTTCTAGTTTATATTTATACATAACCTTGATACTGTTATACGATATTTAATTAAAGTTTTCCTTGTAGAAAGCAAAAAAAAATTACGCCTATTTATCAAATTATAACACTTAAAGTGTAATGAATTAATATCCATATAATAAAATGTCCACTGCAAAAAATATTTAAATATTATAATCCTTAATATGTAACGGATTTATTATGTTTATCATAATCTCGAAATCTTGATCTTGTTAGTTGTAAACAGGTTTTTTATTGATGTTAGAGACAAATGAGGTAATAATAGTGACATCACTTAATTTATTTTTGTTCCAACTTTACGTGTAAATGTATCATTCCATGTTAGAAACATGTTGGTGTAGGATAAATACGAAGATATTAAATACGTTCTTTTAAAAAATAATCGGGATATTCTAAGGCGTGTCTCTTTGAATATTATACAAATTCCACCTATGGTTAGTCTATTTCAAGGGTAAAATACACACAACAAATGTGAATCAAATATTAATTCGATCGGATACATTCAGCAGCAAGTCTTATCCAATCTCTAGTCGCCTAAATCTGCGAGTACGTGTATCCGAACGGTTTGCCGATTGAAACGACATCAGTAAATCGATTGAATTGACAGGCAGGTCGTTCATCTCGTCAGCCGAATGACTGCTGGATGCTGTATTGAAACGTCACCGCAGATAGCATCGGACGTCGTTAGGAGTTTGTAAGACTCACGTGCGGTAACTCTGCTTATCAGGTGGGGCGGCCGCATTAGCTATTCACTTATGCCAACTATCTGATTGGGAGGCCTTTCACGTATCCATTGTAGATGAAAGGAATAGGTACAACAATGTTGTGGTTAAAAGGGAAATAATAGACGATGCGAGATCGAGAGATCGCGTTGACAATGGCATTTCTTTTAAATCTTGAATTGCTCTTTTTAATATTCATGTCTTTGTAGTCTAAATAGAGATACTAAATTTGTTATATTATCTGTATCTTACTGATGACTATCAGTTGTTACCAGATAACAGATCAAGATAAAATACTTTAAGTACCGCACCAACAGATTTTATTAGTTCTCGCTCTTTTTGTGGGTATAAAAAAACATTGCGTCAACCTTTGCCTTTGAGACCGTCACTGACTGTAAGCTATTTATTTTTTTATATTGGTTTAGTATCATGAGTGTGTAAAAAAACTAGTTCCTTACTCGAGTTAGTGTCATATAAAATGTATTTTATATTTTAAAAAACAAAAGACTTACGAGACGCTCTCAGTGTTATGATTCATCATAACATAATACAGATAAAACAAGTTATGCGATTATTTTAAAGATGCGTTCAAAAAAAGTACTCCTTAACCAAGCTTTTTTTTGTATCAATAGATGTTTATACCATCAGTAGAAGATAACGTTTAAGAATTCTGCTATCTTCATAAATTTGAAATTAAAGTATTAGTACGAAATTCAATATGTATCCATATTATTCCTGGAAAAACAATAAGTTAATAACATTAAGAAGTGTTTAGGCTAAGCGCAATCCATCTTTTAAGGTGACTACGCAAGTCACCTCAAAAGATGGAAAATCTATAGATGCATTTTCAAAGCAAAGTAAATAAACAAAACAAATAAATCAACTTATACAGTTGTTTAGAATGTGTTTCATAGTTTACGAGAAGAGATTATATCCATTATTATTTAAATCATTCTGACACATAACTCTTTCGTTCTGTATGAAAATAGGTTACAAACGACGTCGCGGATGGACGTTTATCAAGATGTATATTCCGTGGCGATAAACTCTCAAACTCGTGATCCATCAATAAGAAGAAAAGAGTGTTCGTCGCGGGAGGGTGTAAGAACCGTCTCAGACGCATCTTCAGTTCGAATAAAGACTCGTTACGCTGCCGGTACTATGAATGATGGATGACCGTTGCTAGCATGCTGTACTACACCAATTCCAAGACAAATGCTATCCCAATTTGAAATCTATTTCAAAGGACAAAGTTCTGGATTCGCTTGGCCGTTCACTGACAAGCTGTGCTCGAAGCGTGCGTGCATTGTGCATGATTGACAAGTCCGTGTCGACGTTATCGTCTGTCATAAATAACACCGCCACCACTAGTTAGTACACATTCATTTCTATATCGCTTATCTGAGAAAATAATAGCATGATATTGCCAAATAGATAAATATTAGCTAAAATATAAAACGGATGTAATGAAATGAGAAGGTTTATTCATTAGACTCATTCATTAGTCACGGGCACAGGCTAAGCATCTTATTAGACTCAAATTACCTGCTATTGTCCGAGGTCGTGACAGCCGAGTTCTAAACTAGTACGTTTTTTAACCATACGATATAACACGTCCTTAAAAAATGTTTTCTTCATTTCTATCTATCATTTACCATTTCTATGTCTAAAAATCGGAAGCAGTAGCAACACTGTCGTATGAAATTCTGCATACCATCGTCTTTTAATTCACTGTTTTGTTCAATAAAAAAACGAAGTGTTGTATAATCGATTAGTTATGTTCTTATAACTGTTTACATAAAATTGCATAGAAAACCCATAAATTATTCACAGGCAGTGCGCTGACATTTCTCTAAGAACCACTCCATTTATCCATAGGGTATAACGATGTTAATTTAAAAGCATAAATAGTCGCGTGACAGTAGAAAGTATGGACACGTCGCTACCATTAGCCGACCCAGTCGGACTTATAAATGATACAGCTTCGGAATTAATTATCAACAAATCATGTCCAACATTTACAAATACCCTGTACATCGGCGAACAAGCAATGTGCGCGCTTGTTGCGACACACTGTGCAATGAAGGTATCCGTTATGACTACACGATGTATCATCACATTAGCACGAGGACAATCATTTATGAGCAATACAATATTACAAAATGAACCTGAACCTTCAAAGAGCTAAAGTTACATTATAATATCACCAGTGAAGAGATGGAGCAATTAATATTTTACCTACTTTATTAACAGCTAGGGACCCGTCCCTCCCCGTCCCCGTTTCGCACGGGTAGTTTCTCTTTACAAACTTCCATCTCCCACTTTAGACCTTAAGGGGATGAATTTAGAAAAAAAAATTTTTAGTGCCCGTGTAATTACAGAAATCTCTGTGCGAACTTTCAAGTCTCGAGGTCCAGTAGTTTGGGCTGTGCATTGATGTATCGGTCAGTCAGTTTCTTCTTTTATACATCTATAGATTATTTGTATTATAGAATTTACAAAAGAAACTGCAAATGCCGCTCATTGTTTAAACATACACCGTTATCTGCCTATAACACAACGATATATAAGATAATATACATATAAATAATGATATTCGTATTCATATCACTCATTATTCACTATTCACGTGAAAAATCTTTTATATTTCAATTGAAAAATGACGTTGTTTTCCTTTTTTTCATTGAAAATTGTGTTAAAAAGAGCTTAGCGCTTGGTAACGATGGCTCACTAACTAGAACACATACAGATTAATTCTGGACAAATGAAGATTTTCGTTAAATAAATAAATTTAGAGCATAAGCTCAAAGATACAGGTTACGTCCTTTCACGCGGGAATGGGTCGAAGCATTTCAATTACCACATAGGTGTCGGTCAAATTAAAGAACAAACGACAGAACAACGCATTCAAGAACAACGTCTACGTACCATTCCCAGCATCCATCTCCTGTCAAGGGACGGACCCTACTCATAAAGAGCTTTAGCCGCATACGCACAGCATATTCACTCGTATAATAATAAATCACAATCAATATCCAACACTTCACATATCAATTGATTAAAATTGAGTCAGCCATCAATTGAACGTAGTTTACATAATTTCAAGAGAACTTCATACTCCTAATAAAAGTGAAGATGAAGGATATCGTATCAATGCAACAGACAAAAGTAATAAATGACTAAAATTAGCTAGAATGCGTTCTCAATCGCATAACAGTGATTACTTTATAGCATCTTGATAACCTTATTGAAAATCAGAAAATATTATCATTACTAACATGGTGTTGACTGCCATCATTGCGTTAAAAAGCAGAAGCATCTTTTTAATTCTATGTAAATTTTGTTCTGTCGGTGTTGAACGCAAAAAAGCGTTAATTCCAGGTATAGTTTTCAAAAACTTTCGTTGATTTAAGACTGATTTTGGCTGATTATATAAGAAAATATCAATCTTAAATGCTATCGCCATATTTAAGCTCCAAAAAAATTAGTTCGTGGTCAAGTGAGTGCCATTAAAACCTCGAACACCGCATAATATTGAACTTTATGATATTCAAATTAGATTATGTATTGCAACGAGTCGAGTAACAAAGAAAATATCTTCGGCATCGAACTTTAAAGCGATAGATAGCTTTTGAGCGTTAAACTCATTTCGTTGATTAAACTCAATCAAATTCTGGATTCGTAAACTCTCCAGTTACCTCTCGTGAAACGTCACCTTGTCAGTGATGCTTTCTGTCTTTTTTACATCCTTGTTTTCACTCCGTGTGAAACTATGACATTATTGATACTTTTATGTTCATACTTGGCAGTGATGTAATGATTTCACACTTCTCTGACCTTATGTTTATCTCTACATACTCTAACTACGGGCAATTTCCATCAATTAGCAACTTAGCAATCATGAGCACGATTATAAAAACAATCTTTATCCAGTTAAGATATTGCATCTTGAAAAGCTTTGGATACTTCCCCCACTATATCTACTTTCAAGTTACTTAACGGGTATTCCTATAAAATGTATACCGTATAACATAACTTGTATCAAAACCAACAAGGTTACCTATACTATGAATGTATATACTGTATATACTGAAAATGTAACCTATAATAAGAGCTTATTTTATTAGTTCAATGATTTCATCAGTCGAGACTTACATTCCTCGAACCAGTAATGCCTCTAACAGATGTGAAAGTGGAGCGAAATTATAAAACGTTTCGATAAGTGCAACAAAGATACAATGATCAAGGATGACATCAACCGGCGATAATTCGTAAGTGGCCGGGACAGATGTCCTACGCCGGATGTTAGTCATGCACACAGACACAAAGACACACACACGACTGTACACAAGTGCGAATATGAGAGCATATTAAACATAATTGAAGACTTCCCGTCTCTCGAGCGGATCATTAGGTGTGTATCGATTTTAATAAGTGGTTTCTATTTGATTGATCAGAGATTTATCTTATTTTTTATGTAATTGAAATAATATCCTGTAAATCATTAAGTAACAAATATACAATATATTTAAGAATAAGAAGTAAGAATAAGTAACTATTAAATAGTACTTAAAATATAAAAAAAAAGTTATACAAATATGAACCATCATTACGTACTGGTTTTTTAACGTAGATAGGATTGGCACCTATCTAATCAGAATGTTTCCATCATTATTATCTTATCTCTTCAAAGTAGTTCTGTCTATGCCTTAAAGTATGTATCGTAATACAGGTATTTACATTAAAAGGAGATATATGAAAGTCAGTTAACAAATTAATTTCGTTTTTTAAAACAAGGAACATTTAATAGGTTATGCGTTCACATTGAATATCACAAAGAATTCGCATAAAATAATTGTTTAGACTTGTTAAGTATACAAATAAAGTCTTTAGAACAGGAACAGTACACAGTGTCCGGAATATGTGGAATGACGGAATTTTCAGACAACCTGACATAACAACGTAGACATTTAAACAAAGTCGGAAGAACATACAAGGCAGGCGTCTTGTAAAATCAACGACACATTATGGCCGTCCAGTTAGGCCATGATTTGAGATTAGCAGTCGAGATTCGAGCAGAGAGTCACGTCGAAGCTGTTAAAGCGGTTAAATGCATGCTAAAGCGCTCACTTGTGCTTACTATCCAGTTCGCAAGATCCAACGCGGACTAATTAGTGAACGGCGAATTGGAAGGTTCCTTTTAATGTGTTTTTAACGTTGCCACCAAGTTATCGGGACTCTTAGGCCAATATACTGTTGTATCCCAGAGTAAGAGTCCCGAATAAATTATGGCAAGGCAGAGAAAAGCATTACGTAAATCATAACAGAATTAACGTGCGGTTTCGCAGTGTGTTACCGAGGGCCCACGTCGCTTTGATGCTTAATTGGAATCACTAGCGGTAACTGGTATGATAATATTTATTTTTAAACAGCGTGCTTAGATATTATTGTTTATTATTTGAGATGTTATTTTAAGGGATGAGTAGGACGTTCACGTAATGATACGCCTACCCATCATAGCCCGTGCTTAAACTATATATTTTGAAATGTAGATTCCTGTTCCATACTATGTGATTTTCGATTGATGAAAAAAGTAATAAAAGTTCAATAATACTTGCATTTGTTGTTGTATTTATTATTACAAAAAAATCTAGTTAAAGCATTAAAATAATAAATTCTAGCAGGTGGGGTTTTAGCAAAGAGAGCAGGTGCATCCGTTATCATTGCAGGTCATCAGGACGACAGCTTGTGAGCCTTTGATATTTTAGTGGTCACAACAATGATAAATATTAAAATCATCCAAATAGAATATTTAATGACGAATGTTTTTTTACGATTATGGAATGATCATTCACTCGTAACATTATCTTAAATCCAATTAGTAGTGCTCTAGGAGAATTTAATTGATATCAACGATGGCCGAGCGACGAGCTAGCATCACTGCTGTCTTTACAATCGTTGTCGTATTTATTAGTACCTCAATGCATTGGCTACGATGCTTTTTATAGGTGAATTGGGCAAACGAGCAAAGGGTCGCCGTAAGTAAAGTGATCACAGCCGCCGATGAAAATCCACAAATGAATTAAATAAGATTTACATTACTCTGAATTTATAACAAGTTTACACATAATAATTCTATATTTATCTTTCTTTCTATATACTTAGTTCTACTAATTACTGATGAGAGAATCTCTCTATGAACCCTCCATCCGTCTCCCTTAACGAAGCTTTTAACTTAAGGCGCTCAACAGACTCTCAAAGATGAGCAACATAATTATTGAATATTTATAAAATCAACTACGGTTAGGAACACGCAATGGTATATCAACCACAGACTATTTCGATGATGCTATCGCTAACATATTTTTGTTACAAAGTGGATCGGAGACAGGTCAAATAAAACATAACCTCTCACGATCTTAACGGCTCAGCCAGAAGCAAAGACAATTTGGTATATTACGGTTGACAGCCCGGAAAAATAATTATTGAAATTGATTTTTATTAATAAATATAATGGCTACATAGTAAAACTAATAATCGATATATCCATTTATTTATGAGGACGGTAGATCATTTCTCAGGAAAACTAGATATTTTTACAGGTTGCCCCAGTATGGATTTTGGCATATTGTAACTTAGATGAAAAGCTGACACTTGGCTGCAATTCGCTATAAATTGTAATAATAGGTGTTGAGAGAAATTGCCGTTCTGACGTACTGGCCACTTTTAATTAAAACCTGTTTGGTGTGAGATTCCAGGATGAAACTTTTTTCACATGACAACTTCATGACAACATTCTAAATTTCAAAAATATACAACATTCGATTTGACTTTTATTTGCTTTTTCATTCGCCTTTAAAATTGAAGAAGAACCAAAAGCAGCAGAATATAACAATGAATTGAATACGATGGTAGAAGCCGATCCGTATCAAAGTGCCAAAGAATTGACGGCATGGTTTGATGTTAGCATTCCCACAATATTGACCCATTTGCATCAAATTGGTAAAATGAAAGAGTTTAAAAAATGAGTGCACTATGATTTGCCCCATTTTAACACCATTTACCATATCGTACTCGCCGGCCCTTGCCCCAACCGACTAGCATTTTTTCCGCAATTTGGACAATTTTGTACATGGTAAAAAAAAATTTTTAGGAAGTAATACAAAATGCCTTCACATAATTTGTTGAGTCCAAGTCTCCAGAGTTCTACTGCAAAGGTATAAATGACCGTGAGATGGCATAAATGTATACATATGGAAAAAAAATGTTTGAATTTTTAATTACCAAACGTCAATTTCATACTTTAACCTATAATATCAATGGATAAAAGACGCAGAGGAAATTCGTTATATTAGGTATTTTTATTAATGAGCTAAATTATAAGAGCGGTATTACAACGTCGTGTTCATTGTTCATCGTAAACAATGCGGCATTCTGGCGGTGCGCGGGCGCGGGGCGTCACAGTTTCCACGGTATCTGCTAGGACATCGCCGCCCTATCGGTGTAAGTGCCCGCTGCCAAGCCATTGCTAGATATACCAATTAATATTTAAAAAAAAGATACAACATCCTCTGCCATTTCTATATTGAAAAGGAGTTGACTTTTACATTTTTAGCGAGGACGTTGATCTCGTTACAAATTTAAATTTTATTTTTATTTTTAACTGATAAATTCCTTTTATTTATATATTTCTAGATAAAAAAAAATCTGAGGAAAATCTCTATTTCTTCTTCATTCTATATAATCACATCGCTCCTTAACTTCAAGTGGAATTGTGGTCAAGCGTTAGTTCTTCAAAGAATTATCAGACAGAAGCAGCCACCCGGCTGACCGACCATATATACTTTATGCTATTTATAGATGATTCAGTTTCGTGCGCGCTAAGCATGCGACATAACGGTTAATGAACAACTCAATGTTTTTTTATGCGTCGCCGAGTGCTTGTGACTTCCTCGCGAGTTGAACATATTAGGTTTGAATTCTACTTTACGCCAAAACTAACATAAAACATTTAAATTTAAATCAACACGTTTTTTGAATTTCGAACGAAAAAAGGGAAGCGGGAAGCTCTTCTAATGGTAAGATAAAAGTATCAAAACCCATGAAAATGTGATCTTATGCAAACCAGCAAATATTTGATATATTAAGAGATATACTTAACATATAGATTAATGGTCGATTTACGTTGATATGTTGTGAATTTTAAGACTACATTCTAGACTACAAATTAGAAGACTACATTCATAATCCATAGGCTACACATACATAGTTGTTAGTATTGTGCAATATTTTCCCTACGCCGGGCACGGCCTAAAGGTAGATACGACCCGTATCGACATACATCTTATGTCGTTTCGTAAATAAAAAAGTCATTTTTCTGACCAATCACTAGGCAGACTTATCAATCCAAATACGTATAGTTGTAATCCGTAAAATTAACGGTTTCCAAAAGTCTGATCAATGTCATTTGAGTTGCTTGAAGCATGATCGTCAACTTTTTTAAGAGATTTTTTAATTGACTTAAGACTTTAATTGATTTGTCATGGCTATTTACTTGACAGGAGTATTAGTTGAATAAATTTGATTTTTTGAACCTTTGATACTGAAATTTAGTCAATTTGATAAACCTTTTAGAAACCGAGAGTAAATCTTATTCATAAGTTTCTTTGTTACTGGAATGAATTGTGAGAATTACAGTATCTTATAGAATACAGGTATAATACCAACTCTCTATTTATTATTTTATTAAAAAAAGCGCGAAATTTTCATTGTACAATCGTTACACTTAAAATAAACATAGCCCGCAGCTATCAGTACCAACTTTCCCTTAAACTCTAACAACAGTTTACATCATATTAAACCTGTAAGTACTCTCCGAGCACGCAATGTCTACATCTTCTTACATAATGCACAAAAATTATGATTAACCTGTTGCACAAAACTTAAATTATTTCAGAAACGGCGCTTGCGCACAAATCACCTCGCAAGCTCCGCCCACAAAGATTCAACAGGCCCATGCAGCCATGCGGCATAGTTTTAACATTCTTTACAAGATTTTATGACTTAATATATTTAATTAAGAAAAAAACTTCCAAAAAGTTTACTATTCTATTTTAAAAAAAATTATAATGGCTAATGTTTATTACATTACAGTTTTTTTTTAATTTAATTATGTTATATTAGTTATTCATGCTGGACTTCTCTTGTTGATTGTCAATATCGCACGATAATTTAATAATAGAGCTTATGTGAAAAGGAAGCTTTCTAAGGACGATTTTACGACGAAGCCGAAATGAATTCCTTTCAGTAGTTTCAGAGTTACAATTATGCAATACTCATTACAAACATACTTCTCTTTATAATATTAATATATACATAGCGTGTTCATAATGACAATAATAATCACTTGTACTTGTTTTATATTTAATTTTGTAACTCTATAAAAAAATAACTTATTGGCACATACTCAGATATTATGTATTCTTGGTAATAATTGACACTGGTCTTCAATATCAAGTGATCATCAAAGAACATTATATTCATAAAACGATGATGATCACTTATAGCATCTTACTTACTAAAACGAGCTTATAATTGGTTATTTCTTTTTAGGCACTTATTTTATATTATTCGAGTAATTTAGCAAATATGAAGCAACACCATTACCTAAAATGATACGCGGTTCGTTCAACAACAACAATTCCTATACTACATATAACAATGCATATACAAAAACTTAAAATTAGTAAGTTAGTAACTCACTTGCTTATCTTCAAAACACAGCTGGCCACAATAAAGTACTATATACCATTCAAGTTTCTGGACACAACACACAGTTCAAAAACATCAACGAACTAAAGCCGACAGCGATAATGACGTCCACACTCGACGACGTCTCAACGTGTTGTGTCCGCTACGCTAAGTTAGCTTGATGGTGCAGCGGAAGACAAG
>DWTW01002038.1:0-11628 GCA_018246275.1 Papilio slateri
GAACTAAGTTATGAAAAATGCACTGTCGTGTAAATTTATTGCGATTAAATTGAAAACTTTGCGTAGTTATCAAGGACTTAACCTGATAAATATAAAAAGTTTCATTTTAATCTGAGGTTTTGAAGTGTTGGAGTGGAAAGTCTGGTTTAAAATAGTCTGATACATACATGTCAAATAAACTAATATAGGCGTGTAATAAACTCTGCATAGCACCTCTTCGTCAAGGGCCTCTTTGAAAATATGTTATATACGTATACAAAAGAATCACAGCTGCATTAAACGTGTGGCCTTCATACTTAGCAGTGATACCCATTGGTAACCCGCTTGGAGAACGTATACCGACCTGATTGGACACCAAAGAAAGGCGGTATTAGTAACTGCCGAGCATGTATTCGTCGAATGACGAGGAACGTGTGAATGTACAAGAACCGAGAGAGATGTGCCAGGACCTCGCCTATAGGCAATCCGTAATCTCTGCCTACCCTTTTGGGTTACGGCGCTTATTTATTTCATGCCCCAAGTCCTATATGAAATAAAAAGTGAAACTTTCTCCTAAAAGATCACTAGATACTATTAATCTTCATTATTAAAATAAGTACTTTATTTAAGATTATATTTGTGCTTTCGATGTTAACGAATATAAATGATCGTCACTTTAATTAAATATTAATTTTGTAGGCATTATTAATTTTCGTTTTATTTATTTGTAACTTCTATGTAAATAATTTTATATACTCTTTAATCCGTGCCCTTTAAATTAATTATAATTTGGATATATAAATTAAATACTTGATTATAGACAAAATATTGCAGGTATTTTTTTATGTATATCTGGCCACAGATGGACCAGATTAAACCCGTTATCACCTCAGTTAATTAATACCAGTGGTCATATAACTATGTCAAACATATGTCCATCATCTTTTTTAAAATTTCTAAAATCAAAAATGTCTCGGGGATATGTACATTCATCCTTGTTTGGTATCTTCTATTTCTTGGGTTTAGCTCGTGCTACGATGGAGAGAGTTAAGCCGTATTCTATTAAAGTGAAGTTAGATTCGTATCAAATGTCTATTCTAGTCCTAATCCCTAATCCTACTCCTTTTCCCCTTCGTAACCTTTTCTAGTCAGAAAAAGATGAGAAGAAAGGATAATAGGTATCGTTTTTTCTTTTTATCCCCTTCTCTGTCCACTAAAAGGAAGGCAACGCGTCTTCAACTCATTAGCTTGTTGCAGACCCCTATGAGGAGCCATTACTTCCCATCGGGTGAACCGCTTGCTCGTTCTCCACCTTCTAATATAAAAAAAGAACATTATAAGGACTGCATCTCATTTACTTTTTTCGCATACTTTTCCAAGGACTAATAATGTAATTCCTGTACACATAGTGTGATCCACATTTTCGTTTGCTCTCATAGAATGTATAAAAAGGACAAAACTTTTAAAACTAAACTATCTGAAGAAGAAAACTTTTTGTCCCAAAAACTACTTTTACACTAATATAAACAGACAGGCTTTTAAGGCGCAAAAACACGTACCTCTTTGTAACTTTATTACAGAGTAAAGGTCCAACAGAGTTCCACTTCCACGTTATTATTGGAAAATAGATCCTCTCTCAATATATATCGGAAATATCGTTTCGTTAAAAATATTGATATTTTATTCAAATAAATTGTCCCTTTACAGAAAACTGAACCAATAATAAGTACTATATATTATATTAAGTCTCACATCGTTATAACATACTAGCAACCCGCCCAGCTTTGCTCTGACAGATAGATAGACAAATAAACAATATATAGTATAGGTTACTCGCTAATAGAACTTTCTATTGGTGAAAGAACAAACAAACAACGATGTCTTTTCTCTTTATAATATTAGAATAGAAGGATACAATGTATTAAATGATCGTTATATCTTTGTTGCTAGGCTGACAAAGGAAAATAAAGAGAAGATGGCCTGTGACACTTCACACATCAGATGATATGCAGAATCGATACACCCCTTCACCTCAATACTTTGAGCTTGTGGTGCTTCCCCGGTCGTGCCGGCTTATTTATTCAACAGCTTTTGCTTCTACTGGTTCCACCATGCTTTCATTTAAGATATAAGAACTAAAAAGTGGACAAACGCCTTTATTTGTACCTTTCCAATTTCGTGCATAAGTGTTTGAGTAATTTAATCCGTTGTGAAGGGTCGATTGGACATATTTCCAAAAAAAACTTAAGTATATATACTGGACATCTATACAAAGGGAACACCTCACAAGGTCAACGGCTCGTGAAAATCTGTAAGAAATCCTTGAAGACTAGTTGGCCCCGCGTCACAGTTATCTAAATGTTTGGTGTAAAATATAAAATTTTGCGTTTAGTTTATAATATATCTAAATAGATTTGTATATCAGATTCGTAGCGTATTTCTATTTAATAAAACAATTAACTACAAACTAGTATATCAATACGGTAGCCAGTGATAGTTTAAAAGTATGCATTTGAGTAGAGTACCAGAGTATATTTGTCCCTAAGTAACAGATTACCATAGTGAATTGCCATTACAATCATCAGCCGAACGTACGCCTCTACCAAGGATTGCCCCAAAGATCGGATGAATATTGTAACTGAGAGAACAATGGTCTATGTTACATAACTGTGTGATCATAATGAACGCATGAACCGCTTGTATCTAAATAATGAACTTTAATGATCAGTCTAAATATTAAAAGTTTTCACAGAAAGTACTGGTTAATGCGCCCACAGTTATTTAACTTTTTTTAAACTATATTGTCTTGAAAAAAACATTATTGTATTTTTTTTAAACGAATGTGTTAGGAAATATGTATTTGGACCCCACGATATAAAGCAATCATTCGAAAACTCACAGACCCTTTTCAGTAGAATCGGCTATTAAAATAAAAGCTTTATGCATATGGGACCTGATATTTACAAAAGAGTAAAGCTAATATTGACCTTAAAAGTTACGTTAACTTCGGAACCTTCGTTGTTAGTTTTAAAATAAATATTCGACTTTTAGTCTCATAGTATCATTAATTTTAAGAATAATAAAATCGCCAGTCGTAAGCCAAAATAATATTCGATAGAGAATTGCGACTAAATGTTTAATTATTCACTCTGCATGAGGTCAGCTGGGTTAAATCGAGGGATTTTTTATATTAATTCAGAGCTACGTCAAAAAATATCCTTTCACTGCTAATAAAGTATTTGAATATATTTTTAAGACTTGTTATATTCATAAGAGAACTGTTATAAACAATAATGGGGACCTATTGTGAATCATTGTTATTAGTTTAAACTATTATATTATTAACATAACTACCAAGTAACAAAACAGAAGTTTATGTTTGACTTAAAGTATGTTAATATGACTCGATCCTTTTGTGGACATTTCGTTCATATTTATGGTCAGATTAAACTCGATTTTACCCTCAATAAATAACTGACAGGATCAAGGAATTAGGTTAAGGAAACCGCAGCATATTTGCATTTTTGGGTAAGGGTGGGTAAGGCTTCCGATTTGTTTGTACATTAACTTTATCAATTTGTTTTTTGTAAATTTCATTTTGTCAATAAAATATTTTGGCAAACGTTCTGTGCGTTTAAATAGAAGATAAATCTTATTTGGTCTCAAATATGACACATTATTAGCATATCACCAAACTGTAATATTTTGTATATAATTCAGCGATTTGTTTCCTCGACATTTGTATAGGATATCGGACAATTAAAATTTGAAATAAAATTGAGGAACCGATACAATAAGCCCTCAAGGCAAATGTACTAAAGGTTCAGAAAAGATGCAATGTTTTAAAATTCTCTTTGTCCCCTTAATTACTCCATAGATAAGCAAACCTTTTCGGGTGGCATTAACAGTAAAATTTAAGTGGCCAAATCCTGATTGAATAGATATTGCCCGGGGGAACTTTTGTCCTTTATTTCTGCTCATTTCCAATATGAAAATCCTTTTTGACTCGCTTTTGTAGCTTAATCTATATGCCTATATGTATCTATGTATTATCTACCTCTCTCTCGTAATTTTTTTTCCGACTTCAAGATGTCCAATAAATTAGAAAATTTACACATTTATTACGGACCGACGAAAATATTTTTCATAGCTTTTTATTTTAATTGTTTAACCGTGCGTTCACACTGCTAAAAACATCTAATAAAACATGTTGTTATCTCTCTCTTTCTCTATAAAAAAACAGAGATGACAACATGTTTGTTGTGAATGTTTTCGGCAATATTGTTTGAGTTATCACTTGTTCTGACATATTTATCTCAAGAACTAATAACGTCGCTAAAAAATAAATGGCGATTGATAACTCTATAAGAAAATTAACTCCGGTTTATGTTCGAAGATTTTATACTAAACCGGTTGTCTGGAAAATTGAATAAACCTCATAAGTATTGAAAATACAGACCTCAACTTGCTTAGATTTCAACGGGCTAATATCCTGTTACACTGGGTACGTTATACATTTATCGAAGAATTGACAGCGGTTCTATATACCTATTAAATACGATAGCGATTACGGAATTATGGCATACAGCGTGTCCTAAAATACTATATTTTATTTCAGAGTGAAAACCAAGAGTAGTATATGTATTACAAGTACGTAAAAAAGTAAGCAAAATTATATGAATTAAAAGATCTTTCTCTCATCTCTCTATTGGACTTATTTCCTTTTTATTTTTGGCATTTCTATTGTCAGGTAGTTTCAATCCTGAAACTCAAGAGTTCCAGGATCGAAACTACCTGATCTGGCTTCAATAAAGTATTTGAAGTTGTTTCTACCCTTCTCCCACTTTATGTGGGGTCGGCACAGTCCGACCGTAGTTCATACTGTAACAGGTTTTTGGCTATAGTTTTTTTTTACGGCCGGCCGACACCAACCCTCCTCGGACATACATATGACAATCTTCCTCCTCGGGCATCAACAAAATATTTGATGTTATTTAAAAAAAATATTTATAGTTTGTAAAGAAAGTCTGGCTTTAAACTATGTAAAACCGAACGGGAAAAATGCAATAGAATTCACTTTATTGGTTAAAGAGCACAACAAACACTCTTGGGACAGCTCAACCTTCAATGGGTAAATACCTAAGGCGATACAGAATCCACGGATAAACACTACAAAAGGAATTCAATTCAATACAGTGGTTATTTATTTTAATTTTATGCCCTCGCTTTTCTTTCTTTCTCACAGTTTCAAAAGAAAATCGTCGCTCGACGTATTTTATATAGAAATAGTGATGTAACCGTACGTATAAATCAAAGCTTTGATAAATAAAATTTCAATTTATACAAGGCGTTAACTTATTAACATAGCACTTTCTAAACTGTTTTGTTTAGCTTGCCCTGTTTGTTATAAATTTATTTATTTGTTTGTTTGGGCCAAACTCAGATATTGAAAAAATCGTGGGGCGTAGCGCAACCTGTGTAAATTTATAAATAGCATTTGAGAAGTTTGACTGTTGATAGAAATTTCACGAATCTCACGATTTTATTTTTGAGTCTGATATTAATCAGCCTTAGGTTGTTGAGGAGAGCGGTGTGATAAATGGTACTTAGGACCTAATTATTTTTAGGCTTTAGTACATTATCTATTTTATTATTATCTTTCTTTTAAATTAAATTGTTTAATTAAAAAAAACTATTTTATTTTTTATTCTCTAAGTATGTATGTTTAATGGACAGAGGAAGGGATAAATAGAAAAAAGGATATTTCCTCTTTCTATCCATTCCCTTCCCCGTCAAATCCTCTTACCCTTCCTATCCTTTCTTTATTAGAAAATAATAGGAAGGGAAACTAGTATTTAGACCTCCGGCACCTCAGGAGAAACGCAGAAAGACTTCTACTTCACGCCTGTCTTCGGTGAGGTCGTGGTATTTCATCGGTCGAGCCGGCCATTTCGTGCAACAGATGTTATTGTTGCGGGCTCTACCACTGTTAGTAAATATAAAAGAAAGTAGTGTCCATGACACGGGTCCGCCATACAAATAACCATCCCCTATTTTACCCCCTTTAAGTTTATTTTAATTATTTATTTGTAATCTTTCTCTAAACTAAGATTCCTTAAAAATAGTTCCGTGGTTTAGACGTGTAAACGCTATAAACTGTCACCTTTGTTTATAACATTAGCATGCTTTGTTACTTAATAAGTCTCTAGCTGTGGGCTGAGCTACGCTCTGCGTTGGCTGTTGTAAGAGCGTGTTTTTTTCGGAACGTTAATATTAGCGCCATCTAACAAAAATATATCAGTAAGTTATTATCGACAACACCCCAATAACAGACAATGCAAATAGCTATCGAAAGATGGCACATATTACAATATTTTTTTTATGTACAAATTTCATCAAAATTGTTGGAGCCGTTTCCGAGATTCAGATTATATAATCTGTAGTCGACATGTATATATATACATGTTGACTTTACGAATGGATATTTATGAAAGGCAGTGGAACTCATATGCCATTATTTTTCTACTCCAACTTGGCGATAGTCGATGTAGGTCTCGTTTACAATAAAACGACTGTGCGTGTATTGTTATCCTTGACAACGCAGAATAAACAAGCTGGATTCGAACCGGAACAACGCGGTTGCGGGTCGTACTTTGTTTATAATATTCCGTTGCCTTTGTTAGGTTTTCTTTGATGTTGCTCTGTTTTCTCTATTAAATAAATACCGCAACAAAGAACCGGATGGTTTGTTTTATCACTTTTCTACTTATAGTGTCGTCCCTATTTTTTTACTATTTACATTTTCGCTATTAAAAATAGTAAGCCTTTATTCAGATAAGATTACATCTAATACAAACATTATGTTTATGATGATCGTATTTGTTGGCAAAGGCCTCTTCCAGTTTCTTCCATTCTTTTCTTCTTGTAGTCGTTCTGGATCAGATTTGTCCCGTTTTTGCTCGTCTTTCCATTTTAAATTATCTCTCATGCTCACGGTGAAAGAAACACCGTCTTTAGGATAATGATTAATGATTTTGCCTCATAAGTTTTTTTTACAATTGTAATAATGTTCATTGGTCCTGTTGTTTTTGTAATAATGTTAAATTTTATCTGATTTTCTCATATTTAACATACTTCTTTCCCTTGATCTCTGGCAAAATTGCCATTTCCTATAGTGATCTTTGGTGGGAGCCAATGTTTGGCATCCGCAAGGTAGTACAGGAAGCACATACACACATACAGAGTTTTCGTTTTACTTGTACAGTCATTTACTTACTTTTCATAGGCTCTTCCAGCGTCGAGTACCACTTAAAATTTTTTTTCACATACTAAGCAATAAATTGTTCAGTGTGCTAAGGACTATAAGTTATTATGATTAGCGCTCATATAAATGTTCAACAGGGGACTTAAGAGTCTATTGGATGGATGGAAATAAATTATAATAGATTCATTTTGTTAAAAAAAAAACAACAGTTACGCGAATAACCCAACATTGTTCTCTCCATTGCGTTTGGAGCGAGCTTACGGTGCCCATTGTGAGATGCTACATTTTTATTTTATCATATTTTATAATAAAGGTATGTAAAATAAATATATATTTAGTGTTAACATAACAGTAATGTCAACAGAAACTCTTATGTCTATGACGATTCCTTGAAAATAAATATAGAGAAGACCTAATAAGATACAGGATTTTCAACGTTTTTTTTTAATGGGGGATGGTGGCAAAAAGAGCAAGCGGTTCACCTGACTTAATAAGTGTCCGATACCCATAGGCATCCGCAACAAGCAAAGGAGTTCCAGATGCGTTGCCTACCATTAATGGACAGAGGAGGAGATAGTCAGGAAAAAGAATATTTCCTTGCCCTATTCACCCCCTCCCCGTCTAATCCTCTTCTTCTTCCCATCCTATCCTTATTAGGAAAGGATGGGAAGGAGAATAGGACTGAAATTGGGCGTCCGGACCTCACCCATCAGGCGAAACACAGAAGCGTACTTTTACTTCACGCCTGTCTTCTGAGAGGTCGTAGTATATCACCGGTCGAGCCGGCCCATTCGTGCAATAGATGTTGTTGTTGTGGGCTCTACCACTGTTGAAAGTTGTTGTCGTTATTATTTTATTTTGTTATTACACTGTTGTTATGTTATCTATCAACCTATAATTATACCTGATTTAATGTTGGACAAAACCATAGATCATAAGTGTATAATATATAAGATCACGTCATTCTTTATGCAGTAAGCGTCTTTTTGCGAAGCCGTTTGCATGGCTTACGAATACGAATAAGCTTGATAAAGATTTCTAATATAAATTTTAAGTACATAAAAATCGAAAAAAAAATAAAATGGAACGTACTTGTAATGAGGTAAGATACCGCTTCACGTGACGTTAACTCGGTAAGTGGGTTTCTTTAAACGTAAATTGCCTGGTACAAAGTAAGTATAAGCCTTGATAAAATCTACAAACAATTATAATTTGGCTACGAAATGGGTAAACGTGAACTATATAGTTTAATGTACCTAATTTTATATACACGAACCTTTTTTAAGCTTGGCACAATTTGTTCGTAGAATGAAATTAGCTTTTGTGCTAAATTTACTAGATATTGCTACCTAAAGATATTATATGTAATGCAATTTAATCTCTTACCGTATAACCCAATATAAAAGGTTGAAGCATTATGGAAATTTGCAATTAGAAAAATGTATACTCGTTTGTATCTTTTTATCACTAAAACATAACATGTTGGAGATAAAAATGTACCTCATGTCACGATTGTTGTACTTTGTTGGAAAACTTTCTTTCACACAGCGACATTAAAAGTTAATAGTTTTATTGTAACGCGAGCTACATGCCCTGTAAGCAGTACAAAGTAAGTTATCACCGAGTTTTTGAGTCACGTAAAACATATCCATCAATTTACCTTAATGCGAAAAAAGAAATTGCGAAGGCAATTCTTGAATTGTATTTTTATGTGTCTGGCTACTTTGTCATCAAATATAGTTGTTCTTTTACAACGAATAAGCTAGTTCTAAAAAATTTAAAGTGGTATGCTCAAGTATTGGACGTCCGAAGATTTCCATTTGGACGGAAACACAGACTGGAAATTTCTTCCAATCATTTGTTGTATGCACATGAAACTAAGATTCAAATCGTTTCGTTCAAACGAGAGGATATATGCAACAACAAAAAACAACAACAACAAAATGATGGAGATTAGTAGTATGCCGTGCGATGGGAGAATTAAATTATGTAATTCTTGTGCACATTCGTCGTATGATTTTGGATTGAGTCTGCTTAAGACTAGATCATAGATTCAAATTCATCTGTGTATCGACCAAATTCTACTATTAAGAACCATTCCATACTACAAATGTTCACTTTATTTAAGCCTAACTGTGGCCCGCGATATAATTTAAAAAAAATGCTACTTGTAAAGATTTCGAGATAAGTTAAGATAAGAGAGAATGTAAGCTTGTTTAATTACTAAAAGCAAAAGAGCCGCACTCCGACCGTTACAGTTTATAGGTGTTTACAACTAAAGACAATTTATAATAAGTGCCAAAAAGATTTCTTATGTCGATTTCGAGTTTATCCGATTCAGAGTATTTTGAGTTTTATGTCTCAGAAATATTAAACAAATACTTATTTCTTTTTCGTTTTATATTTTCTCTGCTCCTAAGGATAGTAGCGTAATTTTAAATAGCCTAACGCGTTTCGTATATACATATAAATCCGATTGGTATATTAGTATTAACTTAATAAATATGTATAATATTAGTATAGTTACTTAAGACTGCATCAGTGTTATAATTTTTAATATCCATAAGAAGATTTATTACATATTCTGCACTGCAAGTCTTGAGCACAATGACACTGATTGTTGCCACGCCATGAGTGTGGCGTTTCAGACAACGGCAGTTTATATTTCATTTGGATACTTCTAATAAATCGCTTCCAGAGATTATCAAACCAATTATCATTACTCCCGCATGTAAATATACATCCATATTTAATAAGCTCTCTCGTCGCTTCGCCCTATTGGAATCGATAGCAATATATGTACACTTTCCATCAAGCATTTTATTTTTTGTGGCTTTTTAATTTCCAGGTGATATTAACGACTTGTATAGAGACTTAAATCTCTATATAAGTCATTCATATGTATTACGATAGCCTACTAAAGATTTGACATTTCGATCTGTCAGCTCTCCATATCCAATTTAGCAATGCGACAATAACTTGCAAATCCTTTAACTTCATAGTGTGGAAGCATCCATCCACGTAAACGTTCAAAAGCACTCAGTTCCCCCAAATTCGATGTTATGACATCGTAAAAAAGATCAAACGTAGTTTTGGTGTAGACTACAGAATCACTATATATGCAGATTTGTAGATAACTATCAAGTGTTGCTTGAATATTGGTTCAGTGGTTTGGTTGGTGAACTAAAGCTTGGGAAATTGTTTGATCCAATGTCGGATTGATAGATTGGGAAATTAATATATATACTTACCATAGTACTTAAATGTACTCTGACTTACTCCGAGATCTTGTAGCTTGATATTTTAGTTTTGAAGCGAAAACTGTTTTGTCGCGATGAGCGATTTTCGGTAGGTATAAAACTTATGGATTCGCGTCATCGAGTGCATGATATGGAAAATAGATGTCGCTAGTAGTACACTATTGCAACTATTCTTACAGAGTCGTACCTAATACAAATTGTTATCCAAAAGTGTTCTTCCGAATATTCGTAAATAACTTTAAAGCTGATAAAAAAAATCATGTATTTGGCATTAAAAACTTCTTTTCTACAATCGAATAAAAGTAATTTAAATCTAAAGAAAGAAACTACAGTTATTTTGTATTTTCTCTCTTTCTTTCAATCTGTGGACATCTGAGATGGGAAAGAGAAGAAGAAAGAGACGGCGAGTGCCTGTGGTAACTCGCCCACCAGACAAAACGCAGAGATTAAATACTTCATTTTCACGGCCATATGTACTTTTTGTAATATCTCAATGCAATAAAGTTACATTACTTCATTCAGTTAATAGGGAAATAAATTTGCAATCACTGTAAGTCGTAAGTAGAGACAAACGTTCTGCAACTGTAAGCATCGTCTATCTTACGAAATTGATTAGTGAGCTAGCCCAAGTTTAACAAGTTTACTCTACGCTTTGACTTCAATTTACTGCCGCTCTTGGTAGCTTGAATGGAACTTTGGCTATCATTAAACGTCTCTTACTTTTGGTTGGTTTAAGTTTAAAACAGACGAAGTTGCTACAATAAACATTCTAAATTTATTTCTACAAAGATTTACTTTTAAATAAGGCTTGTATTTTATTTTTAACTGATTTTATTATTCAAATTATTGGCAGTTATCTATAATTAAAAATGTTTAAGAAACTATAATTAACTATTTTCTGTTTAGGCTCTGTCTGGTAGTAGGTAGGGGTAGAAAGAGGTAAGGGTACACCACTAAGTGGGTAGAGGTGGTAGTGGGTAGGGGTGGTATTAGGTAAGAGAAGTATTAGATAGGAGTAGTTGTAGGTAGGGGTAGGAGTAGGTGTACGTAAAAGATGATAGAAACTAAATGGAATTATGATCGAATTTCGACCACTGTGCGATCTCTAGTAAACAGTAGATGCTG
>DWTW01002039.1:0-11627 GCA_018246275.1 Papilio slateri
AAACTGGTGGTTCTGGTACCCCCCTGGGGTATATTCTCTCCAAATCCCACTGCCATGCTGTATTAAGGGGGGGGGTTTGGCCTCCGGCACACACACTCATCAGACGAAACACGGAATTTCTTCCACTTCACGCCTGTCTTCTGTGTGGTCGTGGTATTTCACCGTGCGAGCGGACCATTCGTGCAGCAGCTAAAGATGCTGCTGACTCTACCACTGTTAATTAAAGCCACATGTTGCGTTGAACCGTACCTATAGAATATGCCAGCTTGACTGGTATAATACCACGACCTCACAAAAGACAG
Organism: Papilio slateri; assembly: GCA_018246275.1. NCBI lineage: Eukaryota > Metazoa > Arthropoda > Insecta > Lepidoptera > Papilionidae > Papilio > Papilio slateri. Next base: position 303 of record DWTW01002039.1, read on the forward strand.
GCGTAAAGTAGAAGTATTTCTGCGTTTCGTATGACGAGTGACGTACACCCTAACCTATTAAGGATGAGATAGGACGAGGAAATGGATTAGTCGGGGAGGTAATAGGAAAAAGAACTATCCTTATTCTTGTCTATCCCCTCTTCTGTACATTAAAAGTAGGTAACGCATCTGCAACTCCTCTGCTTGTTGCATCCCCTACGGGTAGCGGTAGCGGTCACTTAACACCAAGTGAACCCTTTGCTCGTTTGCCACCTTTTTCCATAAAACAGAGTATTTTTTCTAATAAAAATAATAGTAGAAAAATTAATGAAAGGAAAGGATTGGAAGTTGCCAGCGTCATAATCGATCACATAGCATCTTAGCATCAGGTGGGATTGTCATATTCAGCGATTGACTTACAGTTTCAATTATTAATTGAAATAATTTATATGTAACTTAAATAACAAAGAAGTTTTCTACCTGAGTTTATTTAGTTTACCTGTTATTGAGCGGTATTCCTAACTTTTCAGATGAGGAAATCGGAGGACATGACGGGATGCAAAAATTCGTTTTGACTGATGAATTCAAAGCGTTGAACATCGGCTTCGCCTTGGACGAAGGAATGGCCAATCCCACTGATGAATTCATAATATTCAATGGCGAGAGAAGCATTTGGCGTACGTAATTTGCATAACAATAATTTCATGCATTAGCATAACAACGCAGCATGTGGCTTTAATTCGGTCCGGTGCATACAAACTCTACATGCCTTCAAGATATTGTTCTGCTAATTAGTTTTCATTCTCTTTGGGAAGTTATGATTTGTAGATTTACGTTCTGGTGACCCTAGCTGTAGACTAGACTGACCGAATTTCGCTCTGTCATTGTAAGTTCATGTTTTTCGGAAGATATTTAATATTCGAATAATGACATCTAGAGTAATTTCATAGAATTTCAAGTTACCTACCAGTAAGCTACCGTCCATTGACAATAATTTAGAGATATCACATGCAAGAAATAGCGCGTTTTTACGGAAAAGATAAATAAAAAAAACCGTATCTAAATTTAAAGTTTGATCCGAAACGGTAGAACCGTTTTTGAAATAGCCGAAATATATTTAAACAATAATTGCTCACTTTATATGAAAAGACTGTAGCCTTGAATATAATATATATTGTATATGCGATAGTTACAAATAGCGCAGTTGAATCTCCTCTAGACATACACAAAATATAGTGAAATCAGTTATCAGGAGGACTTAACTATTAGATGACGTGTTCAGTGGACAGTAGTCTATTTCTGAACATGTAATCTCTTGTTAAACATTCCCTATATATAATTACAACATAGAAATCGCTTATATTACAAGTTTTAATTCTCAGAAATGCACATTCACTGCACTGGTCAGCCTGGACACGGATCTCTGTTAATACCAAACACTGCTGGTGAAAAGGTATGCATTGGTTTTATAAATTTTACATACGGACATTTTTCTATGATTCTCTATGATTACCTGTTGTATATATATTGACAATCTGGTTTATTGATTAAAATGGTCGAAGGCAGGGATCGGCACGGGAATCCCCATTAAGTTTCCGTGCGGGTTTCCATGGCGCGAGGTATATATCCCGTCCCCCTAGTATAACTGTAGAAGGACAAAGTAGTTCTATGTATGTTATCTTAATTACATAAAAAGCTATAAATTTATTTCAGCTACGATACATGGTCGATAAATTTATGGACATGAGGGAGGAACAGAAAAAAATACTAGAGAGTGGCAACAAACTGACTATTGGTGATGTTACGACTATCAATTTGACGCAAATATCGGTAAGTGTGGCCTGGTTATCTCCTTACACGCCATATTTTCAATAAAATTGTTAGAAATTAGTATAACATTCAAATTAAATAACTTGAATGTTATACTAATTTCTAACAAGAAATTGCACCACAAAAGGTTTATTTTTAATTCATTAAGCGACGACATTCTCCTAAATTACATTAGAAGGAACGTTAATAACAATTAACAATGTGACAGTGGCATTATATAGATTTCATATTAATTCTTTACAGGGCGGCATTCAGTCTAATGTAGTGCCTGAAAAACTTACGGTGGTCTTTGATGTACGATTGGCTGTCACTGTTGACCACGAAGAATTTGAAAATAAGGTACTATATATCGCTTTCACCTACTTAACGAAGTAGATGTGCTTCATAAATTCAATTTATCAGTTAATGTGAAAATATTACTTATACTTAAATATTCATAATTTAACTGAAAAATATTGTTTTTAAAATATATACAAAAAATAAAAATTACCTAACCTAATTGTTGCGACAACAGCATTCAGAAACCATTTTTCTCCAGTTAACTTGGACGAACGTAACTATTATGTAATGTTTGTATTTTTAAAAAGTTACTTATTTTGATTAATTACATTTACAAAATCGAAAAATTACGTTTATAAAATCGTTTGCAAATATAATGTTAAAAGTTATTACATTATTTTACAATAATATAATAATTTTCAAAACATAACATTCTGTGCCACTGTGTGCAATAATAAAGTTAACATTACAGATTATTCAATGGTGCAAAGAAGCTGGCGACGGTGTAACATTTGAATTTGAACAGAAAAATCCAAATGTCGAATGTACAAAATTGGATAATTCCAATCCTTATTGGGTCGCTTTCAAAGGAGTCTGCGATGAATTGTGAGACTTTTTACATATTATTTTATTGTAACACCGCGCTGTCACACTGACGTTGAAGTAAATTTTAAAATAAATAAAGTAATACAAAATACAAAGTGAGTTCAATAGACTGAACTGAAATCTATAAACAACTGTCATTATTTTTTTTTTCGTTATCTGTACTTTTTTTACGCATTCGCGAAGGCCCAATACGAAGACAAAAAAAAAACAACTTGACAGCGCGTTATATTCGAACGCTTACTCATATTCATATAGATTTGCAATTTAAATATTAGTAGCCTAATATGCCCCGCTCGTTACTTGTGTCATTTTCCTCGGTAATCAGTTTATTTACTGTTTATTTATTGTTTAATAATCTGTTCTCTTCTTATTCCGTATTAGGGACCTCAAGCTGGACTGCAGAATATTCCCGGGGGGAACTGATAGTAGATACGTACGCCGAGTGGGCATTCCTGCCATAGGATTCTCACCAATGAACAACACGCCGGTCCTTCTACACGACCACGACGAGTTTTTGCAAGCCGATGTATATTTGAGGGGAATCGAGATATATGAGAAATTGATACCGGCAGTAGCCAATGTTTAATCAAGAATCATCTTTCATTCATTTACAATGAAAAAGTATTTTAGTCGCAGTACAAATATTAAGAAAATGTAAATCAGTTTTTTTTTGCCCTACCCATATTGTTAAGGTACTTCGACATTTTTGGGGAAAAATTAGATAAAAAATGTTTTGAGTGTCTGCGTATTAGTAATAATGGAATCCCCAGGAGAACTAAGATCAACGGCGGACCTAGGGTGTAGACGGAGAGAAACGGTGGCTGTTATACGCGGCAGTACCTTGGTACCTGGCACTTCTTGTGACACTAAAATGCCAAATGCGTAAAAAGTTGACAATTATCAAAGTAAAATCGAAATCGAAAGACAATCTCTTACATTGTATAAAGGCTAGGGCCGGCATTGACCAAGATAACTGACCTTGCTCGAAGAATTGCTAAGCTTATGAGGATTTTTTCTAATAGAATGGATGGCCAATAAGGCCATGATATCCGGTCAGGTAAAACGACAAAATGGTGACCATGTACAGGCCAACAGTGACATCAGTGTAGGTGAACCTCTCACAAGAATAGACGATCTAGTCAAGGTTGGGGGTATTCACTGGTATACTTGCTATATTCATAGCAGCAAAGGACCGAATTAATGGTGATTAATTTGATAAGCCTACTTCCGGCAATGGGATAAGAATTAATATTTAAAATTTTCTGAAACTCCGCCACTATAACTAGCTAGTTACCATACTATTTTGAATATTTACATGAGTGTCGCGTAAGTGGGCACATTTGCAATTTTTTTGCAAGCAATGCATTACATTGCATACACCAGCATTTAATGCAATGCATATGACTTGCAAAGAAATTCGTTAAAAGGAACTTCAAATCCCCTTCAACTTCAGCGTATAGTCCGACCAACTTATCCGCGTGGCGTCGCCATCGTCGCTTTGGTGTTGCCAATTAAATTGAATATACATAAAATCGAGAAAGTTCAAACAGTATTTAAATTTAAAGTTCAAAAAGTTATCCATTTTTACTATACGAAAACAAAAGTTATCGTGTCCAGTATATAATTCTTAATTAATTCTAAGAGCTGAGGTAACATTCTTCTGCTTTTTGCTCCTCTGACAATTTTTAAATAAAGGCCTTCATTACCTTCACCCATTTTATGGTGCACAGAATTTGGGGTTACTGGGTCAATAAGTGGCATTGCATATTTTTTAAATTCTTAGTATATATCCATCCATCCATATCCCAGCATACAAAACGTCAAAGAAGAATTATATGTGCCATTTCCCTGCATTTTTTTTATATGAGAAGTGGGCAAACGAGCAGCGGGAACGCCAAAGCGATCATCGACGCCCATGGACATGTGCAACACCCGAGGATTTGCAGATGCGTTGCCGGCATTTGAGAGAGAGGTATGCTCGCTTTTTAAAGGCCCCTAAGTCGTAGTGGTATGGAAATACCGCCGAGGACAGACCGTTCCACAAGGCGGCAGTGCGAGGTATAAAATTTCGTGCAAACTGCACAGCCGAGGAATGCCAGCCATCGAGGTGGTGTGGATGGTACCTGGCGGTCTGCCGTGTCGTCCTATGACGGAACTCGGCGGCAGGAATTGTTCCAAACAATTCTTCGGAACACCCCCCATGGTAAATACGGTAAAAAATGCAGAGGGAACTGACGTCCTTCCGCAAACTGTTCAATCAAAAATAACATAATAAATGATAATTATGTTATTTTTGATTGATGGTGAAAAAACGTTTATAATGTGTTGGTTACAAAACTGCCACCACAGTTTGTAAGACACATTGTATTGTTTTATCGTACTTTCGGAGAGCGAAGCCAGCATTAAAACTAAAGCCTCTGGAGGGCATCCTCGTTGAGCGAAGGCTTGTTGGAGAGCCTCGCGACACCCAGGGTAAGGTGTGCATGCAAGGGGTTCCCTGTTGTTGTCCCCATGTTCCCTGAAATTAGATTGCAATAGAAATTTATGAGGATTGAGTTACATAATATCAGATACCATTAATCTCTGTAACAACGGGAACCAGGGCTGTGAAGGCCAAAATGGAAAAACGAAAATACCGTCTGCCTTGTCATCTACAATTTTTCTCAAGCACTTTAAAATAATTGAAAAAGGCGGAAAAGCAAGCAAGTAGCAACTCTTCCAATTAATAGTAAACGCGTCTACAGCCATTGCTTCTGGATCCGGTTTCCAGGACACAAACCTTGGACATTAGGCGTTTGCACGAGAGTTGGCATTCGACGTGTAATATCATTTAAATGAGGGAACTGAATCCCTCCCATTCGGTTCACAAAGCTTGAAGCGACGTGTGGTATTATCGACACGTAATAGAATTGAACAGTTGGACTCGTTGCGTGATAAGCTCTTTAGACCTAGAAAAATTTCTAACAATTCTAAATAATTAATGTGGAATTAACGTTCACTCACTGACCACCAACCATGTGCGCGATTTTCGCTGTATACTGCGCCCAGCCTGTTTGGGATGCGTCAGTGCAAATCTCCATATTAAAACCCGCATTTCGCATATGGTTTGATGTAGTAAGTGCACTTGAACTTCACCAGTTTAAATCTGGAAAAATAGTTTTTGTAATTTCCATTTCTTTTTCATAATCGTTATTTTTCAATTATGCAAGATACTTTTGTCTTTCTAACATCTTAGTGTAAAGCCAACCATACCTAACTGCTGGACAAGCAGCAATAAGTACTCCAATCAATTGTGCAAATTCACGGATAGTACAATGAGATATTCGCAAAAACTTTTGAACCAATTGAATAATACTAGTACGTTTCTCTTCCGGAAGAGATATTGTCAAATTTGTGGTATTAAAGATAAAACCTAGAAATTTACACGTTTGATTAGGTTGTAAATAACTTTTGTCGACATTTATAACAAATCCTAAACACTTCATTAACTTTAATGTGTCATTTACATTGGAAGAACACATGTGGTAATTACTTTGTATACAAAGTATGTCGTCTAAATAGATAACTGAATCATGGCCACGACTTCTCAAACAGGAAATTATTTCTCTCATAATTTTTGTAAAAACCTAGGTGCCACAGAAAGTCCATAGAGCATAGCTGTAAATTCATAAGTGACCAACTTATTTTCAAGTCTCGAATTGAAATCGTAAATACTTCCTATGCCGAGGATGAATTGGCACAAGTATGTAGGTATGCTTCTTTTAAGTCGATCGTAGCTAAATATCCATCTTTTGGTATTAATTTAAAAGCTGTTCGGTAGTCTTCTCATTTTAAAATGGGACTTTGAAATAAATTTATTTAAATTTAATATAAAGCGTTTACCTCCGTTTGGCTTCAGTGCAAGAAATATCTTTGATATAAATTGGCCCTTGCTCGGAGAACATTCCATAATAGCCCCTAGCTCTAACAATTTATTAATAGCAACAGTCATATCCAGTTTCTCCGATCGTGAAAAGAAACAACGAGGAACCAATTGCTGAATGGGTTCTTTACAAAATGGCATAGAAACACCGTTAAGTACCCAGTCTAACACTTCCTTATTAGAAGTAATGCCTAACCAACAATAATAAAAGTAATGAATTCTGCCAGCGTGTACCTGAGTTATTATGTGGTTGGCGCACGCGGCTTGCTCGCGGTCGCTGCTAGTTGTGCGGGAGGGCGCGGCGGCGTCGCTGTGCTCTGGTACGGGTACGGGCGATGGCTGCGACTGCCTCGTTTCGACCCTCCTCGCCCGCGACGAGGAGGGGTTGTCCAGTTTCCCGAACTGTATGGACGACTTCCTGGCGGCTGCGACGAATTAAAAGCCTTTGAAATATTCGTCTTTTTAATTTGTAGACCTTGTTTTTCTATGGCTTTTGCTGCCTTAATTTTCTCCGAAAGTTTATTACCAAACAAGGTTTCGTCCCTTTCTGTATCCTGGATCACGTGATGGAAATTCTTGTCAAGACTCGGAGTAATGAGTTTTATACGCGTCTGAGTGGATGTTGCATGCAGGTCAGACAATATACGACAGCCATTGCTGAGATGTTGAATGGCCTCCTTTTTATTGTCCTCCCTTAAAAGCAAATCCAATGCTCTATTTATGGCCGTAATGCCACAACCGAGTTGTTGTTGATGAAATGAAAGTCCTTTGTCTCTGTTACGGACTATTTCCGGAATGGCCGAGAAAATTTCTCCATTCATTTTCGGGGCTTGCAACAATCGGCAATTATCTGGTATCAGGTATTGTTTCAAACTCTTATCTTTATTCTCTTTAGTCATGCCTTTTGTCAGTAAAGGAAGCCATAGCTTTGCCAAACTATCATGAATTTTAGGTCCAAATTCAGGAGCGGCATCTGTGAATTCACCAAGAGCCTCCAATTAAATCAGGGTCTAACTCCAATTCAGATGATAAGACCTCTAAAGACTGTCCGGCCTCATTTGGCTCGGCAGCTGGCATTGGCAGTGGATTCTCTGGCATAGAAATAGGAATTTCTGCAATGAGTTCTGCATTATCACAAGGTGATGCTGCCTCATTATCACGTAGTGTTTCTGCCTCAATATCGAGTGGTATTTCTGCCTCGGGGGCGCCCGAAGGCGGTCGGTGGACCTCGGCGGTTGCTATGCACTGCATTGTTTCGCCATCTAAAATATAGGTTTTAGGGGCCAAGAATTAACACTAGTGTTAATAAGACGTTGTCATCACTTATCGTTGAAAACTCGCAGTCAACCCCGATAGGACTTATACAACGTTATTATTTAATGTCAACTCCTTGTGGAGAAAACAAGTTATGTGGGTATGACTCGCAGTCAATCCCCATAATTGGCGAAACAGAATCCAATCAATAAAAAAAAATAGTAAAACTAACCTTCCTTTGCTTCGGAAGAATCACTCGAAATAACACGCACTCGCTGTCGTCGTCTTACAACTGTTTTTTCAGTCGTTAATTTTTGAATTTTCTTTAGATAAAGATCGATTTTTTCGTTAGCACTTCGTTTCGGCATTGCTAAAAACTTAATTTTGTCACGTATAAATGTAGTTATATATTTTTTAGGAAACTATCACAACTTCCAGTAAAAAGCGTGTGGTCGTCACCGTGCACGAAAAAGGAATGAGCTCTGAGCGGCACGGCTCCGGCACAAGACAGTAGTGGGAGTATGCCCCCACTTTTGTGAGTTGAGTCAATTGACTGTCTCTTAAAGCGTGCAAAGTCTGCAAAATCTTCAAATGAAGCGATTCATATAATAATGATCGAACTTCACTTGAGAAGTTCGTTTGATCTTATATTATCGACGGTATTACTACTCATTACACGACTTTTACGAACTTCGAAGTCGAAGAGAATATATTATGAAAAGCCGAAATTACGATGATTTTTATATGCACATAAAGTATACAACTTTCGTGACTTGTGAAATAACTCGTGCGCATAGACTTTAAATACAGAAAGTATTGCAATGAAACATTTTCGGAGACGGTAATAATGCGCGATGAAAGTGGCCGCCGGCCGACGGACGGCCTGCCGAGACACTAACGCACCCAAGTGAGCTTACATTGCGGCCTCTGTAACTGTCACTTGATGGACAAAGCGACTGCCGCGTGACACCCTCTCATCATGCCCGCACTATTGATTGTTCTGAGAATTATTTTACTGAGAATAATGGTAAATGTCGGCAGACAAGCAAGCGGATCATCTGATCATCATCAGATGCATTGCCAGCCTTTTCGTAGTGTAGGAAAAAGATTGAATAAAAGAAGAACAGATGAGATAAGATAAATCTAACAAAGTATAAATATCTCATCTAGCCCGAATTCTGTTTGAAAGTGGTTCCGTCCCATCCGTGCAATAACATATTAAAAACGCAATACTGCTTCGTTAATTGAGAGAACTCGGGATGTGATACTAGTGACAGATTTCATGGTTGTCAACGCAACCTCGATCGATTGACGAATGAAGCATTTACTGAGATCAAGTAAACCGCGTGCTCGTTTATCACTCGCATTGAAGGTAAAGAAACAAAAAGCGCATTGGAATGGCAGTTTAGTGGGCAGAGGGCGAAGGAACGGGCGCTCATTGTCCGCCGAGCATTTTACGGGCGCATTGTGCGCACTTCAATGGGCCCCCGCTAAAGACGCACAATGTCACCATTATATCAACGTAACACTCGTAAATTTTACTCGCGCCTTTGTTCATCTCGGAACATTATTATCAATGTGCTTTTCGTCTTGATCATGATGTGCACCTCGACCACACGTTTTTGACAATTGTATTTGAGGCTTCAGTTTGTGTATTTACAATTGCAATCGGTCACTGATTCACGCAGAATCTTAGTTTACTGTTTTTTTTAAAAAAAAAAAACTATTTACACCCCGTAAGCTAAATAACATTTGAAAATAAGCGTAGCGATGCGTACAAGTTTTAGTTTGCTATTTGTTTTTACATATGCATCCGAAAGAACGCAAATTCTGTTCGTATCCGGTGCCATCCGTCGTCTGTAGTCCGAAGTTCGTATCCTGCCGCTGCGCAGCGCCCGTCGTGCAGCTGATGGGCGAGCGCGAGATGTTCGAGTACTGGGCCGACCACTACAAGGTTCACCAGATCGGCCGGAGCCAGGAGAAGGCGGCGGCCGTGCTGGACGCCTGGCGGAGGAAGTTCGCGGCCGTAAGGAACTATTACTTTGTTGTGATCATGATTATCTAGGTCTCATTATCTAAAGTAAGACAAGGTTCTCTGATTATCAATGTTAATTTAGTTTTCAATTTTCAACACATACAGTTTTCCCAAAGCAGGTTTATATGCCTTCATTGCAGGAAGTAAGGAAAACGACTGCCACGGGACCAGTGTCGCCTCTTAATGATATTCTTGGAACATTCTCTGAGCTGTCATCGAGGAACATCATATTGGGATATATGTTTACGGTTGGTATTTTCACGAATGGTTTTCCGTCTCCATTTGTTTATTTATTTTTTAACCATCTTATTTAAAAATCCAATTAATACGGTAGTCCAATTTTAGTGAAATTGTGTTTCAATTATCAGGTTCCCCGTTTTTGTTTCGAAATTCCTCACCATTTGTCTAACATGTTTTACTTAATATTTGTGTATTGGTATCACTGGCAATTGATATTTGATGGCCGGTAGTAAGCGTACGGAGACTAAATTATCTTTTTTTTTTATTTATATTATATCTTTTGATTTTGTATTTAGTTTTGGTTGTTACTCCAGTTGATGTACGTGGCAGTGACCCTGATGCAGTGGCGCGGCCCGATCCGGCGCCGCCGGCGTCCCGCCGCTGTCAATTGCATTGTTATTTTCTTTTCATTCATAATTTTATTCGTATTTCCCGAAGCCCTTATTTATTTCCCATTCGCTCATCATCTTTCTATAAGTGACCTCTACTTTTCGTGAGAGAAAATAATTGGATTAAATTCAGTTGTTAATAATAATTTAGGTAGTTTTTTTTACATATATAATTCATATATATTAAATTTGTATTCCAGGTAAAAGGTGGTTTTATTAATGTAATATATATAATGTATAATATAACATTCAAATATCAATAATAATTTATATGTTTTCCAGGTATACCGTCCCCAGCGCTGGGACTGGGCGTACAGAACATGTTCCTCGCTTACTCGCTCACACGTACGCGGAGCAAGCGGGAGATGTGCCGCGAGAGGAACGAACTCAGCGTACTGCTGTCTCCTCTTTGCAACGTCGCGGCGTTCCTTGCAGCTGCTTTGCTTGCTACCCATACCGGCCTCAGGACTCTTCTGTTTGCAGGCTAGTGGAATCATTATTTTTATGACGTCATCAAGTTACATCATAGTATATTAACAGTGGAACCACTAATATTTTCACTAAATGTTTCATTACCACACGCCCAAAATAAAACGCCCCGTAACTGATAATGTTCATAATTTTAATTCTGTGTTCATTTATATTTGAAAAAATAGATTTAGGATTTTTTTTTTATGGAAGTGGGTGGAAAACGAGCAAGCGGTCACCAGATGATAAGTGACCGCTACCCATAGACATCTGCAACAAGGAAATAAGTTGCAGATGCGTTGCCTACCTTAAATTAATGGACA
>DWTW01002040.1:0-11627 GCA_018246275.1 Papilio slateri
CGCTTCCGCCCGCCCCACATAGTTTTGATTAAACGCCCTGATTGTTTGGACTTGCTATTAGTTTTTGGGCCGCGCCTGCTCCGTTAGATAATAGAGAAACTGAAATAAGCCTCCGTAAACGTAATTTTACTTCGTAAATACTTACTTAGGGCGGCGGCGCTGCGAAACTTTGTTGATACAGGTGTAAGTGCTAGGTATAAGTTTTAGCACGGGGAAAAGGGGTTATGAAAAAATTTGATAAAACAAATTATCCCGGTAAGATAAACTTTCTTACAACAAGTGAGTGAATTAGATTTCTTGAGAATTAGAAATTTAACGTACAGATAAAATAATTTCGTTTTCCGAACTGGAACCATGAAAAGTTAGATTTTCTTGAAAATAACTTATTCAACCAAGCCTCTGCTAAAAAAAAATCAATATTTTTGTTGATGTCATATACTAATAACAAATAATGATCACTATATTAAACAAGTCAAATGTATGCTTTGTAAATGTATAAAACATATTTCCAAAATGGATAGACATTTGTTTAAGTAAACATATGAATTAATTTTCATCAAATAAAGCTAATTTATGTACAAACAAGCGGCGCTGTTTGCTCAGCTTATTTAGTCTGTACGTAAAGCTGTTTACAAGTGAGGCTAGACTTTGCTAGAGGCATTTAGTGACAATGGAGGAGTACGGCGCTGCGCCGGGAGGCTTCTCTCTCGAACTTTTTACAATGGGGTTCGGGTTAAAGTGATTAATTATGGCGTAATTCGCAATGCGGCCGCTCGGGACAAAAAGCGAAGCTGTTGTTCGTAGTTAGATTTTATAAGTTCGAACGGAATACTACGAGCTTGTAGTGTTTGAGTCTATAATTAATAAACCCTGACGTTTATTTAATTTATTGTTCATCATAACATATCCTTGTTTAGCAAAATGATGTATCAAACGAAAGATTAAACTTGTCTGAGTCCCTCTCATCTTATTAGTTTTGTGGTCGTGTCTTAGACTGAATCTTAATTTCAATCCGAAAATGATCGCTCGACTGATCGAATTGATAGGATGTTAAATGCTGGCTAATACTCGACAGAGTTCGTTAGTGGGCAGTGTTGTGTTCGACCGACATGTGGTAGGACCGGGCGATCGCGGCGGGTGTTAAATGTGCACTCATCATTGCGAGTGCACCGGAGCGGTGTGCTCAGCGCCGCTGACGATAATCCCGGCGGGCTGCCTGCACACGGACCGCTTCTAAACTGAACTGTTGTTGAGAGCTCTACACTGGATTATATTGGTACGAGTATAATTCCATTGTTACATTGCATTCCTATACCCTTGCAATGAATGTGGGTCAACACGATTTTTTCGATTGATCTGTAAAAGCTAAAATGTTTTCACAAATCAATCGAAAAAATCATTAGCCAACTTTATAATATAATTACGGTCTTTATGTAGATCATTAACGTTACCTTGTTCTCTCGTTATCATTCTTATGTATGTACTGAGATATATTCAGAAGAGTAAGGAGTTTACAGTCGTAGCAGTTGCATTGAATATCCTGAAGATGAATGAAATTATATTTATATGAGTTATAAATAAAGCAAATATAAGTAGTGCTTCGATAAGAAATCTGAAGGTTTCCGACCTAATGTCTCTTGACCGACACCGATACTAAGGGATGTCGTAGTGATGGAAGTTCATAGTCGCGCGAGTGTGTGCGGTGAGTCGGGCGTCACATGCACGCGCCACTTTTATCGTCCCGCTGTCGAAGGGGCCTCGTTCGGTTTTCATCGATTGCGCCGCGTTCACTCGGACTTGTCAGAACTACAGGGTGTTCGGATTCGTTCCTGCCTCTTGAATAAAGGACGATATTCTTCTGTAAATGTCGAGTCACGAGGGTCACGCGATCAGGTACTGTGATTTAAAAGGTACGGGCTTACTGTATACGATTACAGAGTTTGTCGTTTATTAAAACCCTAGTCTATTATGCTCCTTAGTTAATATCAAGCGATAGGATTTTTTACTTGCTTTTTTACACACACTATCATCATGGTCAGCCCACTAACGTGCACTGCTGTACCTAGGTCTATACCTCTTGATAAATCGTCACAATAGTCAGTCCCCTGCCGCACTCGACCCATAGTCACACGAAATCTTGACTAGATCGTCTGTCCATCTTGTGAAAGGCCTAACTACGCTGCTACCTATTGTGCGTGACCGCCATTCCGGCAAATATCCATTCATATGGATGAAATCGTTTTATTAATATTTCGAACACAACAGTTTATGAGGGAAATGAAATATTTTCTAATAATGTAACATTTCTCCACCGAACCACCACTAAACTTACAATCCGAACATAAAACAGTACTAGAACTGTGTAGCAATCAAAATAATAGCAAAATTATATGCTCGGCGACATTTGCGCCGGCACCGCTGTTGAGCCGTTAGCTGTCCGCTAATTTATTATTCCTTGTTGGCTCGTTCAATAATTACTCCAATCCGAATGGATTGCGGATTAAATTTCCTGAATAATCGCGAAACAATAGGCTCTCGACAACGCCGGGTTGAATGACATCTCTTTCCCACGCATAAATAATTTTTATTTATTAATATTTGAGCGAGAAAACGAGAGCGCATAGGATATCAAGCGAACATGGCTGCCAAGGCCTTTGCCAGCAAAGCTTAAAGAAGTTAAATGCTTTGCCAACTTTTTAGAACGAAAATGTAAATACAGAATAGTAAAAAGGAAGATAAAGATTTCGCCAGACGAAACTTAACTTAATAACGATACATTACATAGCCTTGCTTTGCATAAGCCTTGTACTGACTTTCTATGATATTTTATATTTTCTGTTACTTATTAAATTCAATTAGTCAATTGGCAATTATTGGCAACATTACCCGTTAACTCTAAACAATACCCGCACTTAGTTAATTATAATTCAGAATTGACTTCAAGTTCTAAATACAATTTACAACTATTTGGTTGAAACGTGAATGTCTTAAATGGCTTTGCTCCTTGTATTGGAGGGGAACAATAGCTCCCGGCGACGACGGAATACATTAGATGCGTCAGTTGAACAACAACTGAAAGCTTAGCGCGTTCCCATTACGACATCGGCCGCGGCGGCCGCCCGCGGATTATTTACCGCCCGATGCAACGGATAGAGGAACTCTCCCGTTCAAATCCTCTTAGATAACATCGCTTCATAGAGACACAACAATAAACAGCGCCGTAATAAAAGGTTCTCGGGCGTTAACTACTCGTCCCAACCCTTGGATAAAAGTGTCACCCTCTGCGCGCAGTATTCGCACCATCCGGTGCTTTATCATTTTTTCGATCGGCGCCTGGGGGCGCGCCAGATAGCCGCGGGCTCGGCTGACGGCTTTCGACTCGGGATTAACTTTGTATTGCGGCGGAAGAAGAAAAAAATTTAATAGCTTTTTTGGAAGAAATGCGCACCCGACGCGGCCCGCCTCGGATGTTTAAGTGTTAGATACTTTATTGGCGTTTTTGTTCGCTGCTCTGAATAGATTTATTGGAAAGGGCCTTACTTATTCAAGGTTTTGAGTCTCGGATAAAGATAGTACAAAAATTATATGTTTTTATCGTATTAAGCAGTTTAGTAGTCAGTAGAGAACACGTCTCGTACTTATCGTTTATAGGAATATATGTATTTAAAACCAATGAACATGTATATTAGATATAAGTCAATGTGTGAATAAAAATGTGAGCGACCTGCGCTGCAGCCTCTTACTACATAGTGTTGTCTTCAACTATATTGAAAAAAAAATGTTGCGAACAATTTTTCGTTTGACGAGCCCTAAATATACACACACCCCTCAAAAATTACGTTTGCTGTACGTCTTACATACACACGGGGGCGCTGTAATTTCTTTTTAGTTATACACACATTAAATCCCACGAATGATCAATTTACTCTTACATATTCATTAAAATATGTACGAAATATTTTAACAGATGAATGTTTTCAAAAACAATGCTATGCCGAACGCCGAAATATTATATAATTGAAAGCAATTGATTGAAGACACAATAAAGCCGGCGACACACCGCGCGATATGTCACGCCGCCTCGCGCCGCCGCCATCAATATTTCACAATAATGATTTAGGTAAATTTCACATTTTACGAGCGGATAAATTTAAACAATGAAATCGTTCCGAACCGAATGTGCCCGTGTCGCCGCACTGTCAATAGAATTATTTACGAGCGCGTTATTTTGGATTGGATCGCGCCATTCCATCCCATCATGAATATTCCTCTGCTAACAATGACATCATTAAAAAACGATGAGGTCCAACTGGTAATATCGATTTTGGCAAACCATTGCCATTTCACAAGTTTCAAAGTCAGCACAAAAAATTGGTCCGTTTTGAACGCTAACAATTGTAATGTTCGATCAATAACAGTTTTTTGCCATTGTTAGAGCCCACAACATCTGCTCTACGAAAAGGCGGACTCGACCGGTGGAATATCACGACCTCACAGAAGACTGGTGAGGATTTGTATGAGGAGTGAGATGCCGGAGGCCTAACTCTAGTGCTCTCCTTTGTAAGAAAGAAATGGGACGGGGAAGAGGATTTGAGGGGGGATGGGAGGGGCCCCCGTCAAATCCTCTTCCCCGTAGATATTTGCGAAAAGAAAATATCCTTTTCTTGTCTATATCCTCCTCTTTCCTATGTTAAAGGTAGGCAACGCATCTGCAAGTTATTCGCTTGTTGCCGATGCCTATGCGGGTAGCAGGCAGTATCGTCAGTATATCGCACGCACCGCTCGCTCGTTTGCTATCTTTTTTTATTTAAAAAATGTAACCATGGACGTGACTGGTCCGTCATCACTTTAAGTCAATTACAAATGTAATGTTTGTGATTGTTCATGATTTAACTTTTAAGATCTGATTGGGTTTTTTCGAAATGGGAACATCGTTGGCTTTCTCAGCAAACAAAACTGGCATCTTGTAACAAGTATAGAGTGCAGTGTGAGTAAAAGATTACTAAACTAAGAACCCAATCGAACTTATGTATGTCTTAAGATGTTGACCACGAATGCGGTGCTCGACACAATTGTGTGTTTTAAAATTATAGACATCAGAAGCACGGCATAGTGATGGATTGTTCGGTCTTGCCATCCGGTGAATATTCACCTTGTCCAACGTGAACATCGTGCGGTGTAGAATATCGAAACTGGCATTATTTACTAGCAATATTCTGGTCTCGTACGATGTACAGAAGTAGTGTACAGATCACTCCATCGTTATCTAATTCATAAGCTTATTATAAGTATAATTTATAAATTCTAAAGTCGCAGACGCAGACTCGGTGGGTGTGTGATGTCTAGGTAGCAGGACGGTCCTACAAGAAATAAGGTAAAACAAAGGCAGATGCGCGTGCGCCGCGGCTCGGGAGAGAGCGTCGCCCGATTAATGTGGTGCCACACTTTTCGTGTTCGCGCTCCGAGCCGCGAATACATTACACGCAAATAGAATTGCAAGAATCCTATATTTGGCTTACGGAAGTTTACGCTATAATATAACACCAGCTGTATGTAAGTAAATAAGTAGGTCCATATATTTACTTTAGACAATTTTCACATTTCTATGCCACTTTCTCCGCGGATCAAGTTGCCCACGAACGT
The DNA here is from genome assembly GCA_018246275.1 of Papilio slateri. Classification (NCBI taxonomy): domain Eukaryota; kingdom Metazoa; phylum Arthropoda; class Insecta; order Lepidoptera; family Papilionidae; genus Papilio; species Papilio slateri. The sequence goes on from DWTW01002040.1 coordinate 5,644, forward strand.
AAACTAGCAATACAGCAAAGAAAGGGAATTAAAGATTATAGAAATGTAATTATCATTGTCTTCATAAGCCTGTCAGCGCGGCCGTTGGGCAAGTATTGATAGAAGCAGATCGGTTTAGCGCTTGACGCCGCACACGAGGTAAACACTTCAACGAATGCGGAGCTCCCATCAATATTTAAAGTTTGCGTCGCATTTACAGCAAAATAATAGGTACATAGTGCGGCCAAACGAGGATAGTACCGGTGTGTGCTATTCAGTTATAGTCATGGGTCGATTATATAAATACTTTATCACTTTAATATTACACTTAAAAAGAAATAGTTTAATAGAGTTTAGCATTTATCAACGTGACTTCATAAGTAGTGGTCGTGAGAATCTAAGAAGTAGTTTGAAGACATATCTTAAATACATCGAAGAAGAAAAAGATATAGTAAGATCGTTAGTGAACGATCCCGAAAAGAGTTAGCATTCATTACTCGTAAGTCTCTAAGTCGTTTCTGCAATATTTTGCAAGACCGTCGCATGAGACAAGAAATTGGGAAACAAACTCATATTGGTTGGTTGTGAATGAACCCATTAAAAGCTTTTTTGCACAAAAACGTTTGTCCAAAAAAATATAGCAGAAGTATAAAATACCTGTCTCTATTTGACAGGCACACCGGATTTCTGTGAGTGACGTGCCCGGTCGAGCCGGCCCTTGCTTGCAGCGGCTCTGTCCCCGCTGCATGCCTCTACCATTGTAGTTTTTAAAGGCATACACGGGTCCAAATTTATCTTTTGATTTTGAACTATAATATAAATAACATCTTTTTTTTTATTTCATATAACAGTTTTAGTTTCTTGTTTATATTAGAAACTAAAACTGTTAAAAATGGCGCGTAAAATGTAAATACTGTAGCTAAAACCTCTACAGTATGGACTAAGGTAATCCTGCGCTAAGGTAATACTGCGCTAAGGTAATACTGCGCTAAGGTAATACTCAACATAACGCAGGTGAAGGGCAGGAAGACGATGATAAATAACAACTTTTAGAACTGACTGGATACGATTCATTCTGTCTCAACCGCTCAAGCATGCCACCATCGCATTTGTTATTTTGAGTTCTTGATTAAAATTAACCATTAAAAGGCAGATGGGACTGACATGTCCAAACGAATAAAATTCCCAAATTAAAATTAGATAAAACATACAACTCTACGAACGAGAGATGTTAGAAATTAATTGAAAATATATTATTTTCTTAATGATCAAGAGAACTTGTTTTATTTTATGTTGTCTATTTAAGGAAATAAATAAGTTCATTTGCATTCCTTTTAATTTGTTTATAATGATGTAATAAGAATGTCTACAGTAACCTTAAACAGGCAGCTGTGTTCGTCGTGCCGGCGTCGGAATATTAGGTCCGCATTAAAATCAAACATTATGAATGAACTCAGACTGACCGAGAACGGGTCGGGCCGCGCCAGGTGACGTGTGCGGCGAATCAATTGTCACGCACTCACGGGACTAACGCCACGTTCTCGCGGCCGGTCTGCATGCACGGCTTATTTACGTTTTCATATTATAGATTAGATTTATCCTAATGCGAGCAGATACAGAAACTTTCTGTTAGAGACAGTTAAAATAATAATTGGTAACTTATAAATCAATGGGTAACTTTAAAGTCATTAGTGATAATTCTCAGTAAGTATAGTGTAGTAAGTGTGTAGCATCCATACATCAAGTTGGTTGGCAAATAAAGGGGACGGATTACCGAATAGAAATTTGAAAAGTAGTCGCCACTAACCTGGTGGACATCCACAGTCTCCGTAGTCCCTGATGCTGCGCCTGGCGCGCCAGTAGGCCGGCGGTCTGGACACCTCCCGCCGCAGTCTCTCCACTAACGGTTGCTGCGGCTCCAGCACCGCACTCCTGAGCGCCAGGTGCTGTTCCTCCAGCAGCGACAGTCTGTCCTGCATCCCCTGCTGCCGGTACAGGCTGTACCCGCTCGACACCAGGCTCATGGCGCACGCACACCACAATACCGCACAGTACGCCCAGGGGTCCCCCGGGCAACGCTCGTCGCATTTGTCCGTTTTCTTCGTCTCTTTCTTGGCCTCCTTCTTTTCCTTATTTACTTCCCTTTTCTCCTTATCCGTGACCTTCACGCCCGGAGGCAGCTTTCCTCCTATTTTCAGGATCATCTTCATTTATATAAGTCTCATGAGATCAATATATCAAAGCGGATCGTTAACGGAAATTTGATCAGCGTTCCCATGGCTAGCACGCTGCGAGGACCCTTCGTACGGACTTCATCGTCAAAGCGACGAATCCCGATGGTCAGGGTCAGACCCCAATTACTCGTAATAACCAAAATAAATAACAAGTTACGGCCTTACACACAAATGCGAGGAACAACTATGAAAGCTAAAATATGATAAGTAAATAATTCGTTGAAGTTTGAATTTAAGGTAGGAATATTCGGACGCTATCGTGTTTGAGTTCGCTGCGGAGTTGCGCGCGGCTTATACGGATTAAACACACCCTACACTACCGGCGGTCGGGTCGCTACTGACGGCGACGGCAGAGCCAGCCTAGCGCGCGGTGCGGAGCCGGCAGAGCGCGGAGTGGGCGCGCGACGGCTCTACCGTAAGGATACGCTGCGCCGCTAGTGTAGTCCATACAGACATACGGGACGGCTAACTCTATACTTGGTTCTCTTCCTATATTTACATATATCTATTTATAGAGACAGAGATGAACTATTAGTACACTGGACAGGATTGTTGCCATGGTTACGTGCATGTTGCACGGAGAGGTACATATGAAATGTAATGAGCGCTCGCGAGCGTCACCCAAAGGTTACGTCAATCGCATAGCCAGAGCAAGTCAATCAAATTATTTCATCATCGTCATCACTAAGAACACGGCAACTCTCGGAAGTAGGCTTACGCCAAAGATCGACTTGATATTTATACTTTAGTTATATATAAACAACATGAAATAGTGAAATAATAAAATAATTTGACGTTTTTAATCTAACTGGGGTAGACAGGGTAAATAGATGTTATTCGTTTCGAGCAAACTTGTTGACGTCACTGTGATAGGGGTGAATTCGTCACCGTAAAAGGAATCAGGGTGTTAGTAAAGAAAAAAAAATACATGCACATTTAACTCTACATTTTTTAAACGTGTCGATATTTTAAACGTTAGTCACAAGTACCATATGAACATTAGTTAGTCCTATAAGTTCACAGCACATGGGTAAATCGTTGTTTTATTAAAATATTAGTAGATTTTTGAAATAATCTACTAATATTTCTTTGAGTATTCCAACTAAGCTTACGCTTGCGCTTGTATAAGGGTCACGACAATAGTCGAGTAGCGGTTTCGAACCCACGACCTCATGTTATCGGTAGTCCGCATCCGTAACGATTAGGCTATTGGCGCTTAAAATAGCTTAGACTCTCATGAATTATTCTTAGCTTAAATTACAATCGTAATAGGCGGTTTAGTGATTGATACAAGTATACAGGTTGATGTGCGTGCAGCGACCTTACAGTATGTAAGTGATGTGTCCAATTACCTGACGCATTGTATTTTAATTTATTCGTCTAATTCCACGTGTTAAGGAACCATATTAATAGAAGTAAAAGCTTACATTATTTTCGTGTATCTATCGTTAATCGTACACAAAACTTGTCTCGCGAACGAGCGAGGGGTCCATTGGAACGACAGTTCGCATGGAAAGCGGCGGTCTGCGGACTACGCAGCACGACGTCGGCCGATCGATACCCACCTGCTGCTCCACCTCAGGGTAATGGGCTGCTGACGGCCTAGGGAGACGCGATAGTTTAATATAATGTGATATATAAGGCTACATCAAGAATTGTGTTGAAAAAAAAAAGATTGTCGCTTCACAGAATATGACAGTTATCTTCGAATGTAAAGCGAATAGACAAATTAACCGCATTAAATTTATTTAAAAAAGTGCCATTATGTGTCATCACACATAATACATTTTACATCTAAAAACATCGCATTTTAAATGGAATAAAAACGATTACCTAGACATTCTATGGCTAATAAACGAGGTGATGCAGTTTTTATGGCAGACGGTAGCAAACGAGCAAGCGGGTCACCTGATTGTTTCATTCCACTTTTTTTGTTTTATTCTGTTCGGACATCAACTACTGTTGAAAATATACCTTTTTTGTTACTGTCTTTATAATATCCTGAATCTTCTCTAGATTTAAAATAAACATTGACTTTAATATAGTATCGAAAATTTCAAGTATGGAATATTTTCCCGAGATGTAAAAAAAGACGCATTCGTTTGAGCGCATAGCCCTAACACACGTGGGACACGCCGAAACACATGACTAATGATTTAAAAACGTTGACATGTCTTTCGACGTATCACTTCAGAGCTTTTAACTCCGTTACTTTAACGACGGGCGGGCGCAGCGGATATCTCCATAAAGCGAGGCATCATTCTCCGCGCCCGCCACACTTTACTTATCCACCATAAACTAACTTTATTGAAGTCATAACAATACTTTGTACCGATAATAATCACCTTCTAAGAAATATTGTTATTTATAACGAGCGAGCGGCGTAAACGTCGACAGATTACCAATTAAAATATCATGTTTCCTAAAAAACAGCTTCGAGAATTCAAATTTGAAATGAAATTACCCTTCACGACCCAAACATCGCCTCTCCAAAGATCTGTATCGACATTAATTAAATTTGTAAGGAATGAAAAAGGTAGAGATGTTTTTTAAGCGATAGACTCAATTAATCTCTTTAATAGAGTCATTAAGAACGAAGTGGCAGCCGCGAGCGCCGGCGGCCACAAAAACCCGCGTCGCGCACCCGCGCGCCCGCTCGCCCGCGGTGCATTACCGACCTTTGTAATAAACTACTCGTCATAAAATTTAGAGATAACTCTGGCGTCGCACGCATTTGAATTTAAAAATAAATTAATGTTGGCTGTGTTATATACGCTAACCACATACGCCACGTAGGGGCCTTGGACTTAGACCAATTGCCGGCGACATCGCCGGACCTTCAGCCCATGGGACCGAAGAAGCCTAGAATGACGGCCACGTACAGGTCGACGCAGCGTAGGTAGGCTTCCCACAAGATGGACCGATGATCCGGTCAATGCTGCGGGAAACACTGGATGGAGGCGACAGGGGACCGATCGTTGTTGAGATCGATGGGGGAAACCTACGTCCAGTAGCGGATGAACATCGGACGAAACGACAACTAAGTAATCCGCACGTGTTAACAAATCACGGTATAGTGAAATAGGTTTATATTTGAACAGATGTAAAATTCTTGTAAATAAATATTATATGCATTGTCTCAAATAATGTCAGCGACATCCACGTTGTCTCTTAACGCCCCACGCCGCACCAACATCATGTGTTCTCATTCATTATTTCTTAACCGGCCTGCGTTGTAACATTTTACCCGTCTTCTAAAAAAAAACTATTTTTTTAGTGCTGTCGATATTTTTTTACCTTTGAAATATTTGTCGCGCGACCGTCCGAGTTGTGTTTAAGCTAGCTTAGCAGTTTTGATTGAAGCGTTTTTTGCGATTACTATAAAAGGTTAAAACGGTTATCTAAAAGTATTCTTAATCTCAAAAGATTCTAAAAGCGCTTTAATTGGAAACATAGCTGAACTATAACTGTAATGGTAAAGGTTTCAATTGTAGTATAGTACGAGGGCGCCACTGAAAATTTCGGGAATCAAGGAAGTCACACAACATTACTATTTAAAAATGTATTTACTTCTTTTCGAAGTAATCTCCGCGAAATTTGACACATTTTTTCATACGATGGAACCAATCATTGAAGCATCCATTCCATTCGGAAGTTTCGGTCTCCAAAATGGCCGTTTTGTAGGCGTCCACAACTTCTTCAGGTGATGAAAATCTCTGACCACGCAATTTATTCTTTATTTTAGGGAAAGTATAGAAATCATTAGGGCTC
>DWTW01002041.1:0-11625 GCA_018246275.1 Papilio slateri
GTTCGCGATCCGCACCCTTATCTATTAGGCTATATTTTTATCGAATATATATTTATATCGAAATAATTTACTAATATTTCTTTTAACCATGTCCAAACGAGTCTTAAACTTGGTTGGACATGGTTCACAACAATAATCGGATGTCGGGATTCGAACATACAACCATGTTGTGCATGGTTCGCGATCCGCACCCTTATCTATTAGGCTATATTTTTTGCTGTCTATGTATCCTATTTCACTATATTATGAATTTCTACATCCAGGGCTTACCTTTAATATCGTTAACACTGACACTTCTGAGCGACGGTACAGAAAGCAGCGTTGCCGCGGTCTGGCACTGCGCGCGTCGCTGAGGGTACTCGCTGCCCGTCAGCTGATGCTTCACGTTGGAGTTAACCACCAGTATGACCATATCATCCGTCTCGATTGGTATCTGTATCGCTTCTAGTGACCTGTACGAGAACAAGAAGAATCAAAGACAAAACATTTATAACTCATCTTGTAGCGGATGTCTATGGGTAGTGGTGGCGAAATTGAGGGCAGATGAATGAGTAATCAATATAAGTACAAGGAAGACGTGTTAAATTCATTTCGTGTGATGATCATGAATGTCAATCTGCCTCCGAAATTCAAATTTAAATTAAAGCAAATCTAGTAAGTCTACTATTTGAGAGAACAAATTTAAATTATAATACCTGCAGTCAATGAGTAATGCGTGGTCTTTCCGACCAAGTGTCACGATATACTGGTCCATTATCCCACACGGCATCCCGGGAAACTCGTGCTCCGCTTTCTGGCATAACAAGGCCTTTTGAACTAAACTGAAATAACAAAAAAAAATTACTTTTAATATTATAAGTGTGATGCGATTATTTTGTGTGAAAAAGACTCAAGCCAATTTAATAACACCAAATATCTTTTATAGTTAGGAAGCTTTTCCAAGCACAAGTTAAAAGGTTCGAATTCGATATTATCTTAATTACAAAGCTTATTTGACCACAAATGTGACAACGTCTAGATTTATATTACTAGTCCTAGCTGTATTTGTATTCTCAGGTGGTATTTTTTAAACATCAATTCAAAATTGGTGGTTCAAAATCAAAATCCAATGGCGCATAAAGCAATAACAGCGGATTCCGTTTGTATCAGCTGGTCGGTAGCGTTTTTTTCAACAAAATTAAAAACATAAATTCTATGAACACGAATAAAAATAATATACATATAACTTACTCTATTTGAGAGCCGGTTAGAGCCTCTAGGAAAGTAAAAACAGCAACCTCTAGTGAAGCGCTACTGGACACGCCGGAGCCCATCGGCACGTCGGAAACTATGACGGCGTCGAAGCCACTTGGCGTACCTTAAATAGAACGTCGCAAATTTACAAATTACGTTTTAACAAAAATCACGAATTACTACGGTGGTAGAAGACTTTGTAAATAGTCAAAGGAACTCTTAAATATTCTTCGCCTTAAGCTCTTGCAACTTCAAAATGTATTGATCATCTGGATTAGTGAACAATCCACATTGGCAACCGTAACGTACCTTTGAATAAATGACGATTCTAATACCTTGAAAATATTATATGAATGCTTCAGTCGGATTATACATCAAGAACATCACACGAACCTTCCTATATGTACGAGTATAATTACAAACTGAACTCGGCTATGAGAGAATTGAAAGCATACTTCTCAGTTTACATGAAAACTACATGAATGTAAATTGGTTTGAATATTTTGATTCCACACAGACACAAAAACGATTTCACATACAAAAAGTATTTAGGTATGCGGTATTAAAACAAAAATATTTCGTCTGTTAATGAATTAAGCATAAAAATGCCTACACTTTTTTAAGAAAGTAAAAAAAAGCTAAAACCTCAGCTACTGCTACGGTTTTATGCAAAAATCACGAAGCTAACTTTCTTGAAATTTTCTATACAAATATATAAGGTAATATGAATCCATATAGAACAAAAATAAAACATCGAGAAATAAAAGCTAAGTTTGTTAGGTAACCATTCCAAACAAAGAATATAAAAATTTGGTAAGTATTTCTTAGATACATATAGGTAATTATTTGCTTAGGTGCAATCGTTTTTTTACAATATTTAAGAAAAAAACTGTAATGAACAATATGACATATTAATTTCACTCACTGGGGAAGTTGGCGACGACTCCTTTAACGTAGTTAATCCATGAAGGTGGACCAGGCTTCAGTGGGGCTACTGCAGGAGCAGGGAAACTGCTGCTTAGCTCCTGACCGTCAGCTAACACGGAGACAATGTTACACTCCTCTGTGTTGTTGAAGGCACCAACAACTAGCGTTTTGAACGGGAGAGCCTACAGGGTAAAGCAGTATTTATATTTACTTAAGTTGTGTTTAATTCTACGCTTACGCGTCTAATCGCGCTTAATCTAATGCTGCGCGTGTGGCTTCTTCCAATAAAAATAGTGACAAAATTTTACAACTAAATGTTACTTCCATTATTTTAACCACTCCATGATATGCTTAAAGTTTGTTCTATACTAGTGTACGACAAAAATCGAATTTAAACCCGACCTTAAGTCTTATGCTTTTTTTAAGTTTACATGTTTTCATATTTATTGTAAATTCAAAAATATGGCGAAGGAGTTAAAAGGTTCTGGAATAACGACGCAGCGAAATATATAGATCTCCAAAAATCCCGTTAAGGTTGCGGTACGGTAAACCCTCGTGCAGTGAGTACGATGATCGATCTTTGTGTTGATTCACGGGGGGCTACGAGGACGCGACATGACTCGACCAACACATTCAACTACTATTTGAGATTATCGTGTGGCGTCGCATTATCGCCTTCGTCGCTGCGTTGGACATCAGGAAATGTTTTAAGGTTATATCGGCCTGTAAGGCTTTGTGATATGTGTACGTGCCATATTTAGATTCTACGTGATTCACTGGTCGTCTGTTATAAAGCATACAAACCACTGGCAGGACGTATCCCTCGCAGTAGTCGACGTGCTCGCCGATGAGATTGACGCGTCCCGGCGCGCTGGCCGCGGCCGTCGGCTGCCGGCCAAACCTCAAAACGAACTTCTCACGCGCTTCTTCTAACAACCGCTCTTCACCTTTTGCCGTTACTTCGTTAGACATCTGTGAAGAGAATAAAAAAATAACATTCGTGTACTCTTCACACTTCTCGTCAAAGACACTCAACAAAAAATCGAGAAGAAAGACATTACTTACTAAACTACAATAAAGACGCTTAGTTGCGTTCGAGACTTTATTTATTACAAAAAATTAGCTCAAAATTAGGAGTCAATTACATTTCAGCTTTCCTTTTTAATGGAATAAGGTGGCAAACAAGCAGTTCACCGTATTAAGTGACCAATGCCCATTGGCAACCTAATGAGCAGTAGATGCGTTGCCTACTTTAAATCGACAGAGGAGGAGTAAACGGAAAAAAGGATGTTTCCTTTTCCTATCCATCCCCTCCCCCATCAAATACTCCTCACTCATCACACGAAACGCAGAATACTTCTACTTCACGCCTGTCTTCTGTGAGGTCGTAGTATTTCACCGGTCGAGCACGGCCCATTCATGATGCCAACGCCAAACAGATGTTGTTGTTGCAGGCTCTACCATTGTTAAATATTAACATCCTATCATTAATTTGCCAAAAAAAAATGATTGCAAACTAAACAATATTACATTATACGACGAAAAACGAAAACATTAAAATATTGTTTTGATTTATTTTATCTAAATAAAGATAACTAAATGTAAACAACAAGTTAACTTTTAATATTTTGCAGATGATTGGAATATTCACAGAGATAGTCAGATCATAAGATTTATCATTCAATCCATATTAAAAGGCAGCAGTAGACCCAGGGTGCCAATAATTTGCATGACTTAAAAACCTTTCGCCATTAGATTGAAACGACAACGAGATTGCCGTTTATAGAAACGATGAACAAAATTCAGATTCGACTATGAAAATAAGTGAAATAAAAAGTTATATCCCCCCTCCCCCCATGAATGTCCACTGTTGGACATACATAGGCCTTCTCGAAAGATCACTGCAAAGGTCGGTCCTTTTCCATCCCCATCCAATGTGATTTCGCGACCTTGAACACATCAGAAAATAATAGATAAACCCATCAACTATTTTCACGAATATGTAAATATTTGTGTACCAAAATTGATATAATTCAGGTTTGCTAACATGATAAGTATAAATATTTCAAAATGAATATATATAATACTTTCATAACAGATTATTTTATGGTACCGCAATCCTAAAGTTTTATTATACAGATATTGTCAAAGCGGTCTCAATTTGAACGCCGCCATTTTTATCATTTCGTGGTATAAAATGAAATTCCATTTTTATTATGTCATAAAAATGTAATGATAAACTAAAACAGTTTTTACAGTATAAGTTCCTTTTACAAGAAAACAATATCATTGGACTTATGTAATTCAACATAAATCTGGTTCTAGTACTATTCGAGAGTTGTAAAAGAAGGATAAAGATCCTTGAATGTGCCCCGTGGTATAATTAGTACTAATATTCTTTTCTTTATACAATGGAAAGATTTGTTTGTCTGTAATAAACCCTAAAACTGCTGAACCGATTTTAATAATTTAACCCCTCTAGAAAGCTACATTATCCAAAAGTAACGTTTATTTTTATTGCCTAATATCGTAGTATTTTCGTCTTCGTTACTCGTTTTTTAGAAATATATAAAAAATTGGTAAAAATTTTAAACTAGGGGAGACTTTAAAGAGGGCTTTTTGGGGATTGGGAGAGGGTGAAAGGGGAGTATTCCATCTTTGTCCCGACATTGGAGTAGTCCTATTGAAAGAAAACGTAAAAGAAAACATAACGTCTTAAAGTCGCTTTTGGCACTCACGTATGCATGTCTATATGTATTTTGCATAGCTAGGCGGTATATGGTTTATAACAAACTAGCAACCCGCCCCGTCTTTGCACGGGTAACCGAGCATTTACACTTTTTTTTCTGTCGTAATGTTGTACACGGCTATTATTACTTGTTCCACAATCATCGTCATATTTTAACCAATTTCCACTATTTCTTGGTGAAAGTTTTTGATTACATCGCGTTCAAACAGACACGGCGAGGGGGGACTTTTACTATTATGTAATTATTATATTATGATATGTAGCAAAATAATTGACCAGCAATGTGGGTATATAAAAAAGCTTTATTAATTATAAAAATACATGCCTTTATTCGTCGTCAGCGCGCTAGCTGTAGCCGATATTATTATAAACAATCGATGTATGTAACGCAATAAATAATAAACGCACGGGCGCGATCGGCTCGCGCTCCGCAACGCACTGCCGGTGGTGCGAGATGTCGTCCCTCGACCGTGTTAACATTCATTATTAGGGCGCGTCTTTAATTAATATTTTTATTTAAAAAAAATGTTCGCAACTTTTTAATCTCATCGTAGACAAAGCTAATTTCACCAAGCTTATAAGCGTCGGTTAACGAAACTAAAATATTTTGTAGGCTTTGATCGCATAAAACAAATATTGCTTCGAATGGAATTCTCTCCAAGGACCGGCAAGCCGCATATGTTATGGTACCTGTGGTCGGTCGTCTTCTGTTCCATAAAAGCATATTTTTTCTTCTTATATTTTAATATAATGGCAATTTTTATTAATGAGCAAAATATAAGAACTGACTATGCGTTGTTCCTTATAATCTTATAATAGGTAGTCGATTTTCTGCAGCTTTATACTAACACAGACGCTATATTAGGTACAACAATCTGTGTGATTTCTCCTTACCCGCTGCCTAAGTATTAACCCAAATATTCCACTTCTAAAGTGAACTAACTCGACGGGTATCATTTTTCAGAATAAAATAGGATACATTTTAGTTCTAAAAAAATAACAAATGAACGCGTAAACTTCTAGTTAAGGAAACGGACTTTCTAAATTTTAAATTAGGTGGCGGTTTTTTCAATCAAAAAGAGAAACTATTATTTTTTTATATTTCTGGTGTGCATATCTCTATGTAAGTCTGAAAATGATCAAATTATCTGACGATTTTGTGGCGGTAATATTTACATCCAACGATTTCGTTACATACACGTTACATACACATTAACCCTCAATTTTGCTATTTTAAAGGTGTTTAATGGCGCACTGCTGTGTGCTGTATTAACAGAATTCGGAAGAAAGTAAAACTAATAAAAACGAGAAAAATATACAAATGTTTATTAAGACGATCTTGACGCTCGTCTGTGCATATCTTTACTTTGCGGAGACCGTACTGAGCCGGAATAAGCAGTTAACGAGAAGTTAAGTGTATCCAATTCAGAGCTACTAGACGGAATCGACGGAATAGAATTGAATTACGTATATCGTTAATATTTTATTATTTTTAAAGAAAGAGTGTCAAGAAATAAGTAAATTCATTTATTCGTGAATTTATTTCTTGACACGTTTACATATAATATTTTAGTACTTGTGTGTATTTCATGATTACGTAAATTTTAAACTTTTTAAAAAAGCCCAAACAACGATTCTGAAACAAAAAATACACCAGGATAAGAATATTTTATAATAAGTTAATAAATGAAGATAAACAATTATAATTTAGCCTTTTCTTCGCCTAACTTCAACTTATATATTATATATGCAACCTATTACTAACTTATTAGTTATCTCGGAGAGCTGAATCTGCTGCCGCATACCAGGAACTGGACCAAATCCGAAACAAACACTTGTGTATTTTAATGCATACCTCGGCTTGGTATTGATGTGTTGACACTAACGGAAACGCTACCATCTTACTTATTTTCAATATAAACTAAACATAATTTTAACACTAGGATAATATCGTGTCTTATTAGTCTACTAGTGATGCGTCCCGGCTTCGCCCGCGTAGCACGAATTATGTTAATGCGATCGTTACCAGGCTTCACAGGATCTTCTGCTAGGCCAGTCTGAAGATTTCCTGAAAAATTCATCGAAATCGGTCCAGCCGTTTCGGTGTCTATACGAAACATACACACAAACACACACACATCGCCTTTTATATATATAGATCCAATCTAATTAATATAAGTCGTCCAGGGACTCCAATCGTAGGGGACGCTACCAATATTGCAGCTTACTTTTTCAGGTCTTTCATGTCATAATAATAAAGAAACCTTTACCCTAAAGAAATATTGGATATGGTTTTTTTTTAACATTATGAACACAGCTTTATCGGCAGCGTTATCGTCGTATAACTTCATTGTTTATTGCCTCTCGTTGATACGAGTTATCTGCCTTAAAACAACATCGCATGTCGTTAATTAACTAAATTGTATCGTAAGCTAATATATAAAGCATTTGTAAATTGACGTCTTGTGGCGTTGTCAAAAGAGCGGTCATTTTCTATTTCAAGGACTTTGAAAGACTTCTGTTGGTATTTTTTTTTATTTTAAAATTGTAACAGAGGTCCTAACTTAAATGTTTCACTACGGGTGATTTATTTCATGGTAAATAACTTAGTGCTTGACCACAATCTCACCCGACGTTAAGTGGCGATGTAATCAAAGGATTGTAAGTTTAACATTATCCTATGTACTCTTGAATGTACGATATAATCACACGGAAGGTTTACACTTACGTAGGTACGTGTACTTACGTTACGTAGGCACATGTATTTACGTTACGTAGGTACGTGTACTTACGTTACGTAGGTACGTGTACTTACGTTTGAATTTTACATAATAGTGTTTTTATTTTACAGCAACTCATAATTTGGCAAAACATTTTACATTTACCTCCCTTAAGCAATGTTTACTCAATATGTTTTGCTTCGCATTTTATCCGACCTTAAATTATAATATACAAATACAAGAATGTGTTATTTCTACGCCGCAACGTGGCACATTCCATTTTCGCGAAGCATTTTCGAACTCGTCCGCGCCGGTACCGCTCGGCACCCTCTTGATAAAACAAGCATTCTCTCATCTGCTCCAGATGAAACTTTCCGACATAAATATTGTTTGAAGTTGTAAGTATTTTAAATACTTTTCAAATGCATTCGATTAGTTTGCAAACGATCAAGCAGTTTACCCCCATGTTAAGGGGCCACGGATAAATGTAAACATACAATCAAGAATTTATGCAAGAGAGTGAAGAAGGAATATTTAAGAAAGAAAATAAAATGGACTTGAGATAACTTCGACCGTAAGAATTTTGACAGCCAAATTTATACTGTAGAGACTCGATTGTCCGGCCCTCCCTTTAAGCACAAATTAAAAATATGCAAGACGGGCAATTCAAAAACTGCGCGGCAATCCTTAATCACGCAAGGTGAAATAACGTCCGGGCCTGACCGACTGTTTGGGCTAGAGGCGAGCGAGCGCCAAGTGCATGTCGCGCACTCGCACCTGGCCCACGTGTACGCGTCGAGAACGCCGTGTCGCGCGCCGCCAGCGTCGTCGCCCGCTCCACCTCTCGCGGGTCTAAGTTCGGTCGTTTCTTACTCACGTTTCGTACTGTACACCGAATGAAAATACGCCGCGAAACATCTGCACACTCTTCTAATTTCCGTCCCTCCCTTAGGTACTCGACCGCCGTTAGAATTTAACCGCTTATTTTTGATGAAATTCCGAAAGGATTTAGGATCATTTTTTAAATTTACGCAAATATACGCAGATTCGATCATATTTTAACTAATGCACAATAATGCGAAAATATTTGACAATCCGTTTTAGGTTTAGTTATTTTATATATTTTATGAAATCTCCATTTCTTCTCAATAGATAATATCAGATCGGCCGTATATCAAGATGGATATTTATATTTTGAATTAATTTTACCTCGATTGCGTGATTTTCTAGGTGTACATACGTCTATCATTTGGTTTACAATCTTATAGAAAAGTGACAAAGCGGCGTTTGCATTAACTTCATATATTTTTATTATTAAAAATGTTTCTTATCGAATTTCTTTTTGGGCAATTACAGACGCTTATGCCAGGCGTGCACTACGACCTTTTCACCACGCGATAAAAAATCGCAGCTTTGTGACCGCGCACCTAACACCTGTAGACTTAGATAAAGAATACAATTAGGTAGATAGTTAGGTAAACAGGTATATAAATTGATGAAAAAATCAATGTTGTCAGGTTATGAAAAAATCTCCTCAGTTAATTACTTTTATTCGATTTGAATAAAAATTACGTCACACACATTTGAGAACACTGTAAATATTGGAATATACAGTGTTGTCAAATGATGTGTATAACGGAAGATCACAGTTTCTTAATGTAATGTATAAATATGACGATTTAACCCAATTTACCTACATCCAAATTTGCCTACTTAGGCGATAGAAGGCTGTAGAGATGATGTAAATTTTTTAATTCTTTCAAATACCTCCAAAAATCCTTAATAGATTTTATTCATGTTTTTATGACAATATCGTACGAATGAACTACATCTTTTTGTAAAAGAAACCCTTGTATAAAAATTAACAGGATGCTCGAATATACAGTAGCTCCAATATACATGCTCTTTAATATTGAGTAATACGTCGTCGTACATGATTTTCCTCGACGCGGGTGCGAAGCGATAAGATCCCGAGGGAAAATATTAAATGGTCGCAGCTGTATCTTTACTCCACCACTAGGGACTGAAGGAACTTACATACTGTTAAAAATAAAATGTAATAATATTTGAACTGTTTATTGTCCTTCAAACGATGAGTTTGTTGTACAAATTTCGCTCATTTTTTTCTTTCCCTATCAAAGTTCTTTTTTGATAATGTACATTTAAATATTTTTACAGCTCTAATAAAAAGATTAAGATTTAAGTTATTATTAATACGACAATTAAACAAATTAAGGCCAATACATTCTTTTACGCACGCCTGTAAAAGGGCAAAAAATGTATCGTTGTCTCTTTCATTCCTAGTAGAGTTTGTATATTGCGATCTCATTCATTTGCGTACGTTCATTTGTTTGAAAAATCCATATAATACTTGATCCTAGTCAGAGAGTATGTATGTAATAACTACGTAAATAAGACAAAAGGGGTGACTTCAAAACAACATAAAATTTGTGAATTTAACATTGTGAAATTCATTGAAATGACGATTGCACAAACATTGTTATTAATATAATATATTTTATATGAATGAGTACCGGGCCCCACCTAGGGGAAATTTGGGTATAAACTCTCTTTTGCGGCCATTTTCCGAATTGCCCTATATGTACAAGTATATACATGTTACAAGTTAGAAATAGTTTTTAACATGGCTTGATTTGATACACTAAATAGACGAAACGGAATATTTTTTATCAATATGTAAAACTATATTAAATATGTTTGACGAATGCTGAAATATGGACAAATATGTTAAATGTAATTAGTTAAAAGTAATATTATATTCTCCTTTGTCACTAATGGCCGAAAGAGCAAACGTAAATCATTATTGATACATCATGTAAAGGCCTCCCAAATTCCATTGACTATATTTTTATTCGTCTTTTTGTAACGTATAGAATATGAAATCTAATGTTATGCATGAAAATATGCAGTTTATTTTTTGTTGTAAGTCAAAATGTCGCGAGTTGTTTCGCGCGGCGAAAGGTCGTGTGGCGAAAGTGTGCGCATGGCCTTGCTTTAAACGTCACACTCCCCCTGCTATAAGAAAGTTTAAGCGTCTTTATTCTTTACATTCTTTAAGTAGAAAAGAAGATTGCAAAGATGACTGCCACTATTACCTCATTTCCTTGGCGATACGCTATTTCCTTCACATCAACTAGTTTTCTATAAGGTTGCGGTATTCCTCCGGTTGGATCAACAGTCTTGCATTATCGAAAAATATGTAAAGTGACCTAAAACACTTTACGGAACGTACACCCACTACGTAACCCATTTTTATCCCGCCCTTTCGATTACCACTCGTAGTATATGGCAAGATCCCTATTCATGAACATGAAAACTCTAGGTTTGTACATAGTAATTCATAAATATGGTTATAAATCATTTTTGCCACCACAGAGTTATCAAAAATAATTTGCCTCATATTTATCTTCATTAATACAGCGTGAGTTTGACAACCGCTAAACGCAACGCGCCATATTTGAATATAGCTTGAAAAAGTGCGCGATTTCCCTAAAGGATATTGACTATGTGACGAAAACCTAATACCGCCTCCACTAGTGTGTGTGTTGTGATCAAGTGTAGTATTTTGAAGACATCTCTTCCCCACCTCCCGAACGTTTAACAAAGTATGGGTATGTTCCATTTAATACAGGAGAGCCAGGAACTATTTCGTCCTGCAATAAAACGACATTCATAAATTCTAATAATATTATTGCACTAAGTATATTATTTTGAATAATAAATATAATATTTAAACATAATAGCCAAATGATTAACATTAAGAGCAATATTTTTATTGGTAATATTCCTCAATGTTCATGTGAATGAAAAGTCAATGTGAATGCGAATCTGGGTAATCAAATATGCTTTTAAATATTCCACCTACAAATTATTAGGTGCGCAACTAAGTTCTCGCTGCTTGTCAGTAGATGGCTCTAGCAGTAAGAGCTGGTCGATTTTGACATATCCAAAACGTCATGAACCAAGCTTAGACAT
>DWTW01002042.1:0-11625 GCA_018246275.1 Papilio slateri
TTAAATAAACTCTTCAATTGTTTTTACAACAACAACTTTGCATTAATATTTTATTAAAATTTGCCATTCGATAGAAATACGACTATATATAATTCTTGTACGTTAGATGACCACATATCTGAACGCTAATTGTACCTCGCTGTTACGTTGAGGGTCCTGGGTGTGAATGCAACTTTATGTTTAAATTAGCAAATATAGCATGAATTTTATTAGAAAGAGTTTGTAAATTTTCAAAGGCAGTTACCAGTAGATGTTATCGTTCCAAAATATCGTTTTGATTGTAGCAGAAATGGATTCAGCAGCTAGGAAAATTCCCTTACCGACACCCGCCGGGACCGGTACACTGGTGAGCGTGCAAATTCAATTCATCCTGTATCTGTGTTCCATCCAACCGGATGAAGGCGAAAACGAGACCAAGCTACAAATCCTTCAAACGTTCAACATATCCTGTATCCGAATTTATGACTTATCATCTCAAGTTTAGGTTGATATTCGATTACAAGTTTTTGCACATACAACTTATATGTTTCTAGATTGCAGTATGTCCTTTTCAACCTGTATCTACGTCGGGGTGAGTACTGAGTAATCAGTCGCCAATATACCGTCCCGAGCGTCGCTCGTCTCCCGCCGACTAAAATCATTAGAACAAAAAAAAAACACCCTTTAAAAATAATCTAGAATTATATTTTGTATTACATATTCCATCGGTCATATTGATATTTATTTACATTTTGTACGTTCCACTGTGTAGTGATTTTAAATATATTTATCTACGCGTTTGACGTATTATTCAAGTAATTAATAAATAAATAGTAATTATTTTATTACGAACAGCTTTATAGGCGACCACCTCGGTTTTTTTTAAGTGTGTGATTTAATAAAGAAAAAATAAACATGAAGACGTCTTCGTTTTCTCTGCGCGTCATGCGAAGGGTAAGTATTATTAATTTAAGTAATAATAATTAAAGTAATGTAAGTGTTAATATTTTTCTGATACAAAAAAGTATTATAAAAATAATATTTAGAACGCGTAACAGGTTGTGTCCTCCCACGCAGGTGTAGGCTCCACAGGTTGGGCATTCCAGCCCCTGAAGCTATCGATGCTTCCGCATCCGGACCACACCCTCAACATTTCATTTAAATTACATTAAATCTTGGAATAACAATTATATTTATTTACTGATTTTTCATAACTACTACGGAAATAAGATTCTCTAAGAACACATCTATATATTTATTTATTCTTGACTAATGCCTTATAGCTTTTTTATTTTAGGATTTTGGTAAATCATTTGATTGTTTACAAATAAGTTTAAAATAAGGTAAAGGAGAATTACGTATACATTTTTAAATACATTTCATTGTTATTGAATTATTAAAATGAAATAGTTGTATTCATCCGCTTAGATATACGGTTTTAAAAAGCGTTGTTTAAAAGCTCCATATAAATATATAAATTAACTTTCTCGCCTTTTACTTCCTGGGGTAGGCTTTTCGAGTCTATAGTATCCCAGGGGGAGGGCCCGTTGCCATAAAACGTTTACCAACCATAACCGAAAATGTTTATTTGTAATGTATAAATTTTAAACTATTAAACCGAATTTAATGATTTTTCATGATAAGAAGATTAGCTTCCAAAATAAGCATTTATTATTAATAAATATTTATAGAAAAAGCACAAACAACTAATATATACACCAAAATTCTGATTAAACTTCAATTAGCGACGTCAAACCGCAGATTAATGCAAGCCCGTGCTTTGTCATCGCAATATCCAAGCTTAATTATAACATCGATATACGATGTACTCATAACCGATGAAAAATGTGTTTTTTTATTTTTATTTTTTTATTTATTTATTTATAACAATATGTATATATGTACACTATAACGTAAAAGCAAGGTACTTTTTTTCTTACGAGATCATATTTCAATCAATCGATTTTAGATCAAGCAGCTGAAACGTATTGATGAAAATCAACAATTTCGAGCATTTTCTTTTTAAAACGGCAAAGATATTCTTAAAAAGAATCAAAGGTAAATCGAAGGACATTGGGAAGACACATTCTTTAAATGGACCGATGACCTTGTATATGATACTGGACTTCGTCAGTTTGTAATCGGACAAGGTATATTATAAACTGTCAGCAAATTGTGAGCTGAAGTGGAAAGCAGAGGACCGCAAATGGTGGTAGGTATTAGAGGAGGCCTTCATCCAGCGGTGGGCAGATTCAGGTTGATAATGGAGGCTACTTTACATCCAATGAGCCGCTTGCTTATCTGTCTTCTTTCTGTATCTTAACAGATGTAGAAAAGAGTTTCAAAATCTATCAAACCTTGCAACCTGTTAAAAAAGAGGATGCCTTTTCAAGACATGTAGGCGCAAAACATCTTTGAAGTTACATATTAAACTTTATCTCGAAGTAATCGTTGTATTCATTCAATTTAACATTGTCGCTCTAGACACGTTCTTGAGGTCACTTGACCCGTTTGCCGTATATTACATACGATATCCCTGAGTGGCGGCGGACGTGACGGGGGAATTGTCTTGAACACTCCGAAACAACTAATTACTCTTTGATGTCAGAACCTTGCTTTGTAATGTTTTCGCTAACAAGACTCTTGTGCCAGAGCTATATAGTTACAGACAACCGATTGGTAAATTATAAAATATCGCAAAACAAACTATAGCTCAATTAGAAAGGATGAAATTCTCACAATCTTGCTACTTTCAACGCTGTTAAGAAAACAGTCTTGGGATAAACACGTAAAGTTGCTTTATATATTTTTGGTTTTTCCGAAATTAAGAGAAGGTACTGCTTACAGACACGCTATAGATAGATTAGTAGAGGATAGTACCTTGTTCAATAGAAATTTAATTTTTAACATTATGTTTGGTTATTATTTTTTGACTGCAATCAGTAAAGCACACTTGTTCAGCGTATGTCATTTAGTGCTCTTCTTCTGAAGAATCCCATTTTTTATCTTCCTGCCCTTTTCCCACCTTATGTGGGATCGGCACAGTACGACCGTAGTCCATACTGTATTAGGTTTTGGTTATATTATATATACTGTATTTTTATAGCTATGTTGTGCATGTTTCGCAGTCCCCGTTTAACCATTAGGCTATTGGCGGTTAAAACCATAAAAATAATATTATAATATAACAATGTATATATTAAAATAGTATTAAAATAAAGAGAAGCGCTATATGAGAAAGTTCGAGACGTCTACATTAGATTTGATGTCCGCTATTTGTCTTGATTCACATTGATATAAAAACTATAATGGATTTATTCATGCAATTCCTATGCACACTCTTCAAAAGATTTGTTTAGAAAATCACGAAAGCTTTGACCACATTGAGGGCGGGTCTCTCGGCATCACCTATTTATTCATTTATCACCTATTCTCTGCGTAGCTAAGGTGAACTCAGTAAGAGAAGAGATCTAATCGTAATTCAAAGATAAGGCGGACAGGGATTATGAATTTACATTCATCGCGGTTCTGATATAACTCTTTGGTTACTCCCTTATCTATTTATCTGGTACGCACTCGTGGTTAGGTATTCTTAATAACTACTATTAAACTCCGTCTCTCTCTCTGTTTAAAGTTTTGAAATCTCTAGTAAAAGTAAACAGTAAAAGCATTACCTTAAGTCTTGGCAACCTATTTGATAGACAGTTACAAATTCGACATATTTTAGACGTCAATAAATCTGAGAACATACAAGTTAGATATCTCACACTTGGTACATTTAATAAGTCTGGCGAAGACATCTTATCTTGAATATTTCAGCATTCTAGCGTCATCAGGTCTGAAGCTTTATAAATATGCACCCTCTATACGAGGTGTTGGAGGGTGAAAGTTTCCGATTACTTACCTTATTTTTCCGTTAATTAAACGCTATTCCTTGCTTAGTCACCAAATTTCAGTCTTCTAGACCTTCTGGAAGTACTCGATTATAAGTGAGTCAGTATGTGACGAAATCTGTGTATTTCAGATGTCAATAAATCTAAAAACATAAAAGCTATTTAATTTATACGATCGATAAGTCTATCGGAAACATTTTATTCTAAAAATTTCAGCTTGCATCATTTAACGAAACGCTCCGAGAAAAAGTAGGTAACGCCCAGTTCCTTTGATTCGTCTTGGCGGGGGCACTACCGTGCTCAGATTTTAGTGGCAACTGTGAAAACGGTTTTTATCACTTCAAATTATCATTGCCTGCCAGCTAAATTAAACAGTATTAATTGCAGGGAAAGTTTCCCCTTCAATATTTTTAATGCACGTGATTCACGCAATACCTAAAACATTACTAATGAAATCGGAAAATTAATTAACCGTTGTTCGTTTGCTCTGACTTTGTCCCAGAGGTAAGGTGTCAAAAATTCTCAAAAGTTTATAAATGTGCAAAAATAAGACAGAAAGCATAAGTTTTTTCTGAAATTTTATTTATTTAAATCTAAAGAAATCTTAAGACTCTCAACTTTTATTAAGAAAACAAAAGAAAATATTTAAAGGGCAGACGTCTAACCTTGTTGAACTATACGCAAGTTTATTTGAGGTCTATGAAATTCTTTTAAAGTATAATACAATTGTAATCCACGATGTAGGCCACGTTAACATACGGCATATGTATTATAAAATGTTACTTATCTTTGAACTTCGTTTCTTAAATCGTCATCGTTAAACGTCTCAGTTACCATATCCTATTTATGAATTACAAACTTTATCGGGCACCTGCGCAGCTGTTGCATTATTATTCCCGGTACCGGAAAAACTTTGTTTAGTTTCAAACATTGTTCCGACGACCAGAAATATTTGAATCACATTTGAATAACAGATGTGTGTCTTTGAAAATATCTCGATGCTTTTTCCATTTTCGTTTTCTAAGGATTAATCTGATTCTACTGTATAGAAAATATTGCTTTGTTCTTACGTAACTCAACAAGAGAACCGTGAATGTACACTTAACTTTAACACTGAGCGTTATATTTAGAATAGCTTTAATTCTGCCGCTTGCAAAATGAGCTCCCAAATCTGTCATATATTTAAAAGTCTATATTATTCTTTCAAAATAAGTACTTACTAATTTAACAGTGGTAGAGCCAGCAACAATAATATCTGTTGCACGAATGGGCCGGCTCGACCGGTGAAATACCACGACCTCACAGAAGACAGGCCTGAAGTAGAAGTCTTCATGCGTTTCATCTGATGAGTAAGGTGCCGAAGGCCTAAATACTATTCCTTTCCCTTGCTATTCTTCTTTAATAAGAAAAGGATGGGAAAGAGAAGAGGATTTAACGGGCGAGGGGATGGATAGAGACAGGAAATATCTTTTTTTCTATTTATCCTCTGTACATTAAAGGTAGGCAACGTATCTGCAGCTCATTTGTTCGTTGCAGATACATATGGGTGGCACTTAAAATTGGGCGTACCGTTAGCTCATTTGCTACATTTTTCTATAAAAAGTAATTAAATATAACGTATGCCGACCAGATTGGCGACATACTGAAGAAAAGAGATATTAAGAGTATGCTTAACCGACGAGCTAAAGAGAGGAGAAAATAGCGTGTGCTCTTTCTACATTCAATAGCAGCCATGCCGAGTGGAGATCCGTAATTTTTATTTATTTAATTTGTTACACCAGCAAGACGAACATTAATTTTAGACAATTGAATGCACACAATATGTTAATTACAGGCTTGGTGAGTGCCACCTCAATTACAGGTACAAACCACAATGCAATAAAATTTAACGGAAAAAGAACTTAAAACTATTTGTGAAAAAAAATGTAAGCGGAAAGGGACTACTAATTACTAGTAATCGCTGCCTACCCCTCTGGGTCACGAGCTGATCCTTATTTTATTCTTTATTTTATTTAGTTTAATTATTGCAAGTCTAAATTAATAAAAGCGTTATTAGATTTGCGTAAATAATTATTCCTTGTGACTATTCTAAGTTTACAAAACTTACATACGTAGACATTAACTTTACCTTAATGAGAGAATTCAAGAGCCAAAGTCTATCAAGTTTTGTTTTGACGAAATTTCACTTTGTACACTTTCGACTTATAGCTGATATTGTGTGATGATTGCGATTTATGAAGTTTCATAGTAACAAAACGTTAATGTTCAAACTGGACAGGATTTCCATTTCTAATACTACATTATTTCAGAATGATCTATATTTACTAAATTGTGATATTTTTATAAATCAGTAATTGTAATTAGCCACATCTAAATTGTTGTATCAATATACCTAAATTACAAACTATATAACTATATTATACAGGGTGTCTATATTTATATTGCAATGGTACCATTACATGCGTGGTTAAAAAAATATTAAACTGTATAGAAGACTTTTCGAGATATTTGAAAAAAATGTATCATCTTTGAAGATTTCTAGCGCCCAAACTTAGCAACTACAGATATAGGTTTGAGATTTATATTATTTGGATATTGGGTAAATTATTCATATTTTCGGCCAAGGAAACAGTGGTCTTCCTTTGTACACGCTATTTCTAGACTCCCTGTATATCTCGAAAATTAAAAAGATATTATTATTGTTACGCGGCAGTGTTCGTAAATAGTTGCAAAATTTTACAAATTTAGCCGAGGACCAAATATTATGTCGGTTGAACTAGGACCAAAGTAGTGGTAGTACAACGCAGTGAAGACAGCCGCTGTTGAGTGATCTCACGAAATATTATAATATAAAGTAGTTTACTTCTGCGTTTCGCTCAGTGAAAGAGGTGGTCGGGAGCCCAAGTTCCGCTTCTTTTCATTTCCTTACCTTTTTCCTATTCCTAAATAAAAGCTGGAAACGCATCTGTAATTTCTCTGTCTCAGGGTGTTTATGAATACCGAAGTCGCTTTATGTAAAAGCTCCTCCTCGTTTACTACCTTTTCGATAAAAATAGATATAACACTCCCATTTTTTTCTTTTATATATGCGAAAACAATTTTTTAAATGTTGTAACATCTATTTTTGATGTGTAATATGTTCCCTCTCGTTTTCCTACAATGTGTGAGAGTGATATCATGAAGGGACGGAAGTGTGTAACAGGAAGCCGGGGAAGCGCGTACCATTTGATTTGACCAATGATCGCGCGCATTGTTTGAGTTGGCCGTCTGGTGGTACCAACCCGCTTTCTGAGAGGTTGGTTTATATTGTTAACTATTGTTATGTTAAATATACTTATGTACTATTGTAAGGCTTGCCCGTTTTCTTATCATCAACACCTTTAACATCCTCATTATTATTTTGAACTCTATTTCACTGATATATTAAGAAATATAGGTGGTTGGTGTTATGTCCTTACCTTATTTCCATCTAATAGAATAATGTTATGCGGCTTGTTAATAGCCGTCGAATGTTCCTGACAACGAGCGGGCATTATGTAAATCGCAAATGTCCCCAGTGCACGCACTAAGGTCGAGGCCTTATCTTCATAAAGCCAGCTATAGAAAATACTATTTTTAAAATATAATCTAACACATAATTTTCATTCTTTTTCATTTTAATTCTCTTCGATTCGTATGTTTATCTGAGACGATGAACTTAAAAACTACTAAACTGATTTTCATACGGTTTTATTAATACTTAGGAGTAATTCATGAGGAAGTTATAGATTAAATTCATTAAAGTGTGAGTAAATCGCTTGATATATCACCATAGAAAATAAAGAATACGTAATAGGCGGGTTAACATTACGATAGAAAAAAATGGTGATGTACATGCTCTGCTACCCGTACGAAGCCGACGCGAGCCGCTAGTATTATAACAAATAAAGATGGGAATTACATAAAAATAATGATAAACAAACTTTCTTTTTTTATTCATCCTATAGTGTGACGCACACGAATAGAACAGCGCCCAGCTTCGCTTTAGGACTCGTCAGACGTAAGATGGCACATCTATTAAGTTAGGTAATTTTATCATTTACAGTCCGCGTTAAATGTTTGCAAAGTAGAAGAATAAGAACCCACATTACGCATATTACGAGCATTGTGAACAACAGTCTAGATACTTTGGCAGATGTATAAGTTATATCTCTACCAATTTATAAGGGTAAAAATGTTAATTTTTCAATATACAGTGTGTTCTCAAGTGTAGGTATGGTGGAATAATTATTTTCGGCCTTATTGTCTTCCGTTGTTCATACAATTTTCTGGACACTCTGTATATTCGATAAGAATCTGCAAACATCATAGATTCAATGTGACCTTGATGCAAATTTGTGTTGAAGGTAAAAGATTTATTCCGCTGCGTATGCTAATCGTATTACGTTGATAAAATAAGCTTATGAATAGTTAAATAACGAAGTTGATAATTATGTACTAATATGGAATATTTTCCACCAACATTTTCGAGTTAACTAATATTGATAATATACTAGAATATAAAAAAAAAACGTTTTTTATACAAAAAAAATAAAATAATATGAGTTTGTAGTCAACAAAATTTAAATTTCAGTTACAGCGTTCTCTTTTAAGTCACATATCTTTCAAAGTCCCGCCTAGCTACTTTCAAAGACGGTAACGATTCGAAAGGTATGCTTCGATGGTTCGGGAATGTTAGAATGAATCAAAAAAAGGGACAATACTTTATGCCTTAAAAGTGAGTGAGTGTTGGTAAGGGACGTTGTAGACTAACCTATCTCGACCATATTGGTGATATGCCAAATGCTTGTATGCGTTGATGTATGAATGTAGAAGAGACGAGAGAGGTGTCAAAACCGTAAGAAAATCCGCAGCTAAACACTAGACGTAAATTCTAGAAGTTATTGTTTTGAATGTAAAAATTAAAGTAACAAAAACTGATGTACAAACTGACTATCGAATCTCCGATCGATATGTTCGAAAGTTGTCTTCTGTCGTTTATCCACTGGGCTATCGCATCTAACTAATTATGTAACTAACTTATTGTTTGATTTATATCACGGTTGAGTTATATAGGTTTGTTTAAGTAAACAGTTTAATATCGCCCTGCTCGGCGAAATCCCACTTAATTATTCAGGTTGTATAATCTTTATTTAATCGTTGAAACGTCGGTGCGCATTAAATTCTCTTAATTGCGATTCTAATTAAGTTGCAAAAGGTTACTGTTGAAGTAAATTACTGTCAAGTGACAAACTTTTAGTATACATTTTTTTAATTTATTAGAAGTCACCCGACGAAAATATGACGTCATCTTTGTACGTGCTGTGCAATATAATGACGCAATTATAACCGATAAAATACACCACACTAAACTCAAAATTAGGGTTAGGCTGCTAGTATATCTGGATATTAATAATATATTAACATATATTGCTATGCAAACAAAGGCGCTGTACACAGTCCACGCAAATATTTCTCGGGCTACCGTCAACGAGAATTATAACACTTGTGTCTAAAGTAAAGGCTTTATTTGACAATGTCCTGGATTCACGACGCCTAAATCTTGTCAGATTAACACCTAAGATACACAAGTCTGCGCGTTCACCGCGATATAGTTACTGTTTGTTGTTTCTCTCAACTTTGGGAACACTCTCCGGGTTGCGTCAGCCAGTGCTAGTATTGTATGCGTTGACATATTGAGCGACGTCTAAATTAGTGGTGATTCGAAAAGGCCTCCAAAAATCTAGGCGTACTATTACCGGCCCATCGTCTCACAGTCTCACATAGAATAACTTTCATACATTTTTCATAAATTTAATTCATATTTTTTTTCAAATATCGTGATATTCGCTCTATTTCTAAGCTGAAACTTTCGCTAACTTATAAGTTACAACTTGACTTAGATTAACTTTACAGAAAATAAAGTAGTCTTGTAAGTTTACTTCTAAGAAAAAGACAAGTTTTAAAACTATGAAATTCGACTCAGAAAAGACTATATATTATAAATTCCGTGAAAAAATAGTCGTTCGTTGTTGAAATAGTCTCCGACCCAAATAGCAGAATAACTAAAAATTAAAAAAAAATTACGAAAAAAATGCGTTTTCTTATACATTTTTCGTATGTGACATTATATATTACAAGCTTTTAATTTATGGTGTGTTTTTCCTTCACCTGTTATTATTTAATTACCGGTCAATCTGAATTATTTAATCAAAATCAGTCAAGCCGCTTAGGCCACAGGTCACAATGGAAGGGACATACGTACCTACACGCGATAATCATTGTCTACGCAAAAGACGACCGGTTGGTCGTAGGTACGACTGGTCGGAGAAAAGAAGAAATTTTATTTATTTTATATACGTACTACGCGCGTCTGCGATGGTGTTATATTTATTATTAGTCCTCGACCGCCACCAAGGCAACATGTTTTATTTAATTATTTTTTTGCATAAATTGTTATTTTTTATATGAATTGTTATTTTA
Source organism: Papilio slateri (assembly GCA_018246275.1). NCBI lineage: Eukaryota > Metazoa > Arthropoda > Insecta > Lepidoptera > Papilionidae > Papilio > Papilio slateri. The sequence goes on from DWTW01002042.1 coordinate 10,374, forward strand.
TTAATACTTAACAATCATTCTAGGCCAGTCGAGTGGTAAATAATTAATTAAAGGTATTCTTTATATGGTCTCCATTGACACAACTAATAGATTATCAAAGATTAATCATACGAATCATAGATAAGTGGCATATATAGTTCATTTATGCGTTAGCGTTACCAAACGGTGAATTTGATAAAATAGGTCTCATGTACTCGTATTTATTTTTATTCTCAAACAGATTATTCAGATTTAGGTCCCATGTACACGTATTTATTTTTCTTCTCAAACAGATTATTTTACTCCTGGCCCTTGGCACTCGTACTTTTTTATTTAATCAGGATACTAAATCGCTTAAGCTGCGAATCTTTGCGCAGCTTTATGAAGATACCAAATTTGATTTTGTTTGCATGAAAACAACTGTGATACACAAGTGATCGATGGAATACTATTAAATATACTATTAAGATACAATCCCACACGGTATACACAAATTACTCCTAACACTAGAACAATGATCAAGACCGCAGCAGCAGTAGCACGTAAGGGTGGACATGATTGGGGAAGTATTGTAGTATTTGTAGTTTTGCGTTTCGCTGGTGTGTGAGGTGCCGTAGGTAATATGAATTTTCCTATCTCTTCCTTCTCTCCTTTCTTCTACGCTTCTTCTCTTCTCTTGTTCTACATAGAACTGTATGTTGATGGGTAACGGTGGTCACTTTAGATCAGGCGAGTCGCCAACTTGTTTTACTGGCACCATAAACCCGAACTCTTCAGCCTCTATTCTAGTTCCACTGAACACCTAATTAAGGTAATGTGGAGGAAGGTGCTTTGTTTTAGTAATTAAGTAAAATTTTCGTCGGTCAAAATGTTCGCTAAGTGCTCGCGCCTGGCGGCGTCGCGGCGGCCATGTTGTAATTAACCCCTAGTGCATTCGATCGACGTCAAAATACCCGCAGCTCGTGTAATGGATTGCTCTTGCATACCGGACCTCGAAATAAATGATGAATCGATACCAATCGATCATTTAAAAACATCATTCGCTTTTTGGCACGAAAGTAATTCAAATTTAGTTAGTGCGAAACGCAAAATGGGACACGTAATTTGATGGAAGGCTGATGAAATATATCTAAGATAAGTTACCTGCCGTCCTCTAATTCTGCTAATATACAATGGTATCACAAATTTTGAATTGGTATTCTCATAATCAATTCTCTGATAATGTCAGTGTCAGGGTCACAGTTAGTATCTCTTATTTGTTAGTGATAACAGT